>CAUYUJ010014562.1:350416-394296 GCA_963575745.1 Prorocentrum cordatum
CAAGAAGCATCGTGTCGTCGACAAGATGTCCCGAGTAACGAGATAGCTTTTGGTGCACGTTCTGGCGCTGTTGTTCATCTCGTTGTTGACGGCTTCCATCAGCACAGACATGAGGATTATGAAAATATATGGGGATAAAGGGCAGCCCTGAGCAGTGCCAGCATTTTGCGAACGTTGTGAGGATGTGTTTTGCCCTTCTCGCACAACAAACTTCCGCGCTGTGTATATACCTTGAATCAGATCGATCATAGCCGCAGGTATTTGGAATTGACGCAATGCGTGCAGCAGCCCGTCGGGATTGATACGATCAAACGCCTTGCTCCAGTCTAACAGAAGTATGAGCACTGCCCCACGCTTGTTTTCAAGTGTTGCGTCGATTAAGCGGCGTCAAATTTCGGAAGTGCCCTGGTTAGGGCTGAAGCCGTATTGAGATTCCTGGAGTCGCTTCTCCACGCCCCCAGTTTTGAGGCGATGTAAGATAATGCTTGCGAGCACTTTGTACCCAATTGAAAGTAAGGAAATAGGCCTGTAATTGCTCGGCTCTGACTTATCTCCCTTCTTGAATATCGTGACAATGGAAGCTTCCCGCCATGATTATGTCATTTTCTTCTGAACCCAACAGCTGGAACATAGGTCGCGCAGAATTTCCAAAGCCGTGCCGTCTGACCATAGCACTTGCCATAGATCTGGAGGTGTACCATCGTTCCCGGCTGCTTTACCAACTCGTAAAGATTTGATTGCGCGGCGTATTTTTTCCAGCGTGATAGCTTCAGTGTTCATGTTCAAATAAATCGTATTGCGCTCCAGCTGTGGTAGAACTTTGGGCCGCTCGCATAGTTTCCATTGTACATGTTCAAGATAATCTGTCACCGTGTTCGCTCTATTTCCGGATGCCACCAGAGTGCCACTCATACCTCGTAAGCGCTTTTGTTGGGTAGATTTTTTTTTCCAGAGAGATCTTATGGCTTGCCACCCGCCAGCGTCGATGGCATCATTGAGCCATTTCTTCTTGTCGGCACGGGCGGAAACTTGGATCTGCTTGTTGAGCGTCTTGATGTTGATGCGTCCCCCTAGAAATATTGTAGTGTTCCGGTTTGCGATCAGCTGCAACGTTCTGGAAGAGATCTATGGTTTGTGCGGGGCCGCTGGAAGAATTGGTACGTGTTGTGACGCACACTCCATCATAGATGTTGCAATGCGTTCAGCTATGTGCTCCAGAATCCCAGTTTTCAACATATTGTTCGGCGTAGGCTTTTGCAGTGGAGCTATTCCGGAGAGATGTCCATTCATACCGGAGTGGTCGAGGTACACGTTTTTGCTTCGGGATGTTTACCTCCAAGTCAATAATACTAAGAGAATGGTGGGACTGCAAAACTCTGCCACGATCGCTCCATATACAACCAATATTTGGTTACCATTTCGGGTCGAGCACAACATGGCCAAGTTGCTCAAAAGCGCCGGGCAGCACGGTGTCCATAGGATGGGCCCCAATGTCGTAGTACGTCGTTTTGGACTCTACGGCTACGTTGAAATACGTGTTCGCGATGCACTTGTCTGTGGCAGTACACAACTCCACCAATAATTCTCTATTCGATGTAGGCGTCCATTTGCTGGTGTGGTTGTGGTACACGGAATCTCCTACGATGTCCCCCTCTCCAGCGCATCTTTCAATAGCTTCGCATTCAAATATCCGAGTAAGATTGTTGGTCCGTGGCTACGGCCTTTCGCAAATATCAGGACCAAATCCGTAGAGAAATTATGGCGGGTGTCGAAATCATGAGTGTTCGCCCAAGCGTAGACATTGATCAGCGTCAGTATTCCTCCCTCCACGCGTATCCGTAGTGTTGCAACTCTGCTGTTGTATTGGATGTATCCTTTAATTGACTGTTTAGCCCAAGATGCTACTATGACACCCACTCCAGCGTATTCTTTGTGGTCGCCATCTGACCCTGATACAACCCAAAAAATATTGAAATCATAAACTGCGGCTCCACCACAATGTGTCTCTTGAAGACATAGAACAGCGATATCCAAATCTATCATGTGCTTTGTGATTTCGTGCAACTTCTGAGGGCTGCTTTGGATAATGCCTTCGGCATTCCACGAAGCGATCCGCCCACAAGATATAGGAAAGAAAGTAAAAGTGATCCATTCCCCAACTTTGGAAGAATTTGCATTGTCGATGCGCCGCCGCAGCTCCCTTCCCTCCTCCTTCCTTTCCCTTCCCAGCTCCTTGCGCTGCCCTGGTTAGCGTTTCGTTCGCTCGGGACGTGAGGCGGCCCAGATCGGGACTGTCTTTGAGGTCGCCCCAGGTCGCCCACGCACCGTACCAAGACAAATGCAGCCGGTGGTTGGCGACCGTCGCATGCACCACCGGCTCGTGCGTGTCCACGCGGGCCTCTCCCTTGATGTAGCCCCACTCGTCGACGAACAGCTTCCGGAGGCCAAACAAGAACGACTCCGGGATCTTTTTTCTCGATTGGCTGGTCGGGACGAGTCCATATCGTGTTAGCGTTGTGTTTGATCTGGGCTTTACCGAAAGACGTGATGAACTTATCCCGGACAGTTGTAGACCCAAATTTTGCAAAGACGATGCTATTGCAATCGCCTTTCACGTCGATATCCAAGGGTTTTGGAAAGCGACGGTTTTTGATGTGATTGTTGAGGAAGGGAAACCGCAGAATCAAGATCCGTAAAATCTCCGAGACCTCCAACAACAGCTGTACTTTCCCAGCCCCCTTTGGTAGTGTAAGCTCAGAAAGTTGCCGCTCCAGTTCTGAGATGTTTGCTCTCGTTTGGGTGCTGATACTCGGTGCTGTTCTGGAGCGTGCGGATGGGGCCCGAGATGCGTTTTCCAGTTCTCCTCCTCCTCCTCCTCTTCTCCGCGATGTAAGATCGATATTCAAGCGTACCGGTGGCAGCACGTTCTCCAAGTCGTCTTTCGCGATGCTCCATGCCTCTTGACAGCGGCAAGATCGGTACGGACAGGGCCCAACTGCGTCGTCAATAAGCTCTCGAGTGCGTCCATGGCTGCAGCATTTGGCGAAGAAGCACTGCTGTGTGCGGAGGGCGCCGTCTCTGTTCCAGCTGCCGCTGCAAGCTGTTCCTGAAGCTGCATCTGGCGCTGCACTTGAGATTCATCGGAGGCACCCTCTGCTCCCGTAAGTGCGTCCATCTCCTGTGGAGGGCTGCTTCGCCTGGCCTGCCTCAGGACACTCTTCCCCAGGGTCCCCATGTGATGCTTTTCCGCTGGCGTCGCGAAAGTGGGGAAGTGAGTGACCGGAAAGTGGCTTTGTCAGGAGAAAAGGAATGTGACAGAGAGTCATTACAGTCAGTACAGTACATTGAGAGCAGAGTAATGAGTATCGGGCGTAATTCTGATGCTGTCTGGTCCATCCCTGTTGTATCTCAAGAGCGCCTCGATGGAATTCGGTAAACCGCAGCGTGTCCTCATGAAGACTTCTCCCAACTAGACACGGCTACCTCCTCTGTTGGAGAGGCCTGACGGCCGGTGCCGCCGACCCTGATCGAAAGGGCTAGGAGTGGGGGGAGGAAGCGGAGGATGATGATGATGATGAGGAGGAGGAGGAGGAGAAGGAGGAGGAGCAGGAGGAAGAGGAGGAGGCGGAGGAGGAGGAGGCTATTCTCTTCCTCGTCCGAGATACTGGACTCCGACTGCGGGGGCCGAGGCGATGCTTCGCGTCATGAGGCATGGCTGGGCAGCTCGGAAAATTCTTTGGTGTGCTCTTGAACGGGTGGCTTTCCACCCGCAGGGCTCATTTCGATTCTTCAGATTCGATTCGATTCGATGTCGATGGATTCGGATTCCGATTCGATTCGACATCGGATTCCGATTTGGGATCCGATTTCTGAACGGAGGCTTACTAGCCTGCCGATGTCTATCGATTCGACTTTTCCCGACTCGGCTGCCGATTTCCGCCGATCCGATTCATTTCGATCGCCGATTCGACTTATCGATTCGATTCAGGGCTCCCCTGCACCCGCAGTTTTAAACCATAGTTTAGTCCCTGCCTCGTTGGCTGTCTAACCCCAGGGGGTGACCATTTGCTTCACTACCTCAGGTGCCCTTCTGTCTTCCGCTTTCTTCTGCTTCTGCTCCCCCTTCTGCCCTTCAATGGTCTGAAAGATGCCCACTAGTCACTAGTGTGTTCCATTCCCCATTTTATTGCGAAGGCCTCACGGCCAGTGCCGCCCACCCTCAAGGCGGGACCTTCCGTGGGGACCCCCAGTGGCGACCCCCCCAGGATCCGCCGGGACCGCGGGGGAGGCGGGCGGTATTCTGACACAGGACCTCCCCCACCCCCCCACCCCACCCACCCTCCACCCCCCCCTACCCCCCACCCCCCCTACCCCCCCCCACCCCCCCCACCCGCCTCAGCAGGGAAGGGATGAAAGGAAGGGAATGGATTTAGTTACGACGTTCCGTTCCGTTGTTCCTCAATTTCTTTGTGACTGACGACGACGACGACGACGACTTCGACTCAAATGGAAAAGCGTCCGAAACACGCCGAAGGATCGGTGGATTTCTGAGACGAGCGTTGCCCAGATGATCTCAACGGTTGTCGCCATCGATGCCGTTCTATGTGTTTTCGTTGCCGCTCCACACGACAGGGGTGGCCGCGAATATGATTGTGAGTGTGAGTGCGCGGCTGGGCGCGGGCAAGAAGAATACGTAGTGCGCACATTCGCGAGATCGTCGCGGTCGTCCCAGCCACCGCTTTAACCGCCAACTGCCGACCTCTTCTTGGGTGATCGGGTCTCTTGCTCCTCTCCCTTTCCTGCTCTTGCCCCTCCGCCTCCTCGCCACCACCATCTCACCACTCTCTTGCTCATCCCATTCGTCCTCCCCATTTGACAAGCTGGAGGAAGACGATGACGCCGGCGGTGGCGACGACGACTGTTAGTTAGTCACTACGACCGCACCACGGCTCGGTTTTTTGAGGGTTGTGTGAAATTTGTGGGGTTTCGGAAACTGTTTGGGGGGTTCTGCGGAGGTACGCTTCTCATCTTCTTTATCCTTCTCCCTCTCTTTCTCGTCATGCGCCTCCTCCTCCTCCTCCTCCTCCTCCTCCTCCTCCTTGTGGTCGTCTGGAAGCGGATCCTAGGGGGGGTCCATGGAGCACCTACGCATGACTTCTGTGATGATGCTCTTCATTTTACTCCCCGGCGCCGTCCTTCTCCATCCTCCTCTTCCTCTTCTGATGGATCCGCTTCTTCATCCACCGCAAGCTGACGCCAGGGTTGAGAAGAACCCTGGCTTTGCAGCGGCACGCCTTGTGCTCTTCAGGTTCGGGTCCACCACCTTGAGGAGGAGGGAGGAGGAAGGAGGGAGGAGAAGGGAGGAGGAGGAGGAGGAGGGGGACCTGCTCGCTCCAGACATCTCCCTGGGGCGATGGCCCCACGGCCAAGGGTTGCGCTGCCTAATCCTAATCGCGCGCATCCTAATCCTAATCATCCTGCCTTGGTTGCGTGCCACATCGAGATAGGGGAAGAAGGTTGAATGATGGTCAGGCGTCTTTCACTGCACCCACCAAGAACGGATTTACACGCTCCTAATGTTATGCAGTCCAAGCTTTGGATCAAGGATCGTTTTGGCTTCGAGGCGGGCTAGGGGGTTGTGAATGTGGTGTTGGCTCTTTCTCGGGCGCTCCTCTTAGATCCAGGCGCAATTGGGGCCAGAATGGGACCTGGTTCCGTATGGAGGGTTCCAGGTGGAAAGATTGTGGTTGCGCGCGTCTTTTGTATGTGAAGATATGTTGGGGGGCGGTGGTGGGTGGGTGGTCATTGCGCAAGTGAAGCCATCCCCACGCAGAGCAGCACGCGCCGCGGCCACGACTGCGACGACGCCGACGGCAACGGCGGTAACGAGGCGCACTTACTCCACCGAAGCGCGGATGCAGGAAAGGGCTCACCCCACGAGGTTGTGTACACAGCCCAACCCCTCCCGCAGCTGCTTTCGCCCATCGCTACAGTCAGGGAAGCATAAGTCTCGAGTGTGCTGGAACTCGGGGCTGCCGGCGCTTTTCGACGAGCGCATCCTGGAAGTGGGCGGCTCCGTTTTCGTGAGATGTTTGTGACACGTTCCTTAGAGGTGACGTTAGCGAAAGGGACTTCTGAGACCGCGGCGTTGCATTTGAGACCTCGACAAATGCGAGTTTAAGTATCATGCGGCGACCTTGTGGGCGAATCAGAGCGGACTTGCGAAATCGGCATCGCCCGTCTCAAACATCCATTTCCCTGGGGTCCATTTTGGAACCGAATGAGTTTGCAGCTGTAGCTCGCGCCAAATTTCAGACTGGGTCTCGTCGTTTTCGTGATGGCCCCGCCGGGCCAGTCCGAGACCCCCGAGCCCGAGCCTCGCGTCTCCCCGACACAGGGGACCCTTGCCTCCGTGCGGGTAGCGAGCAATCTGGGGGGCCTCTTGGAGTGTCGGGAAGCGGAAGAGGCGAGAACGCCGAAGTGCATCACACACCAATGGGTAATCAATGGTTTTTGATGCACTTGGAGGCCCTCTTTGGAGTGCTCTTGGAGGCCTTTTGGGGCGGGCGAACAGTAGCGTCGGGACGGGCTCGTCTGACAGCGTCGTGCTCGCGCGTCGCCTTGGCGCGGCGGCGAGCCGCTTGGGGGAGCGGCCCGAGGGTGGCGGCCTCGTTTGAGAAGGCGAGGGTGCTGTTCAAAAGGCAGGCGGTTACTTAGAAGCAGGAGGAGGAAGAGGAGGAGGAAGAGGGAGGAGGGAGGAGGGAGGAGGGAGGAGGGAGGAGGGAGGAGGGAGGCGGGCGGAGGGAGGAGGGAGGAGGGAGGAGGGAGGAGGGAGGAGGGTCCGTAGCCATTTTTGGCTCAAGACATTGTTATGCACCGCATGCTGTACTTTGTCTGTTACGGCATACGCGATATTGTATATCGTCTCTCTCATCCATGCCCAAGCATACCCTCGCCGTGCGCCATGGGGCGGCAGTGTGCCACGCCCGCTCGCCCCAGGAGGCCGCGGAGGTGATGCTGGCACTGTGCAGGCAGCGTGGCGCGGACGACCAGGTCTTGGGCATCGTGACGCCGAGCGTCCTGGGAGCAGCGGCGGAAGCCGTTGCGGTGCCCGGGGAGGCCACACTCTCGAAGGGCTTCGCGAGGCAGAGGAGCCGAGAGGCGCGCCTCCCGTCGCACCTGGAGCGCGACCTCCGAGCGCTGGACCGTGCAGCTTCTTTACTGAGGCACCCGGGCGCGGCGCAGGCCATCGTGGCGCGCCTCCAGGAGTGGAAGCACAAGCGGTTCGAGTCGGAGCAGACTTCGGGAGGTGGGTCCGAGGAGGGGACCACCGACACGCAGGGCGATGGCGGCTGCAAGGCTTTGCACTTCCGCCTCGATAGCGACGACCACGGGTACAGCGTAGCTTCGGGCCACACCGACTACGGCGAGGTGGAGAGCGGCGCGCCCTGTGTCCCTTGCAAGGGGCTGGGGCACGTCGGCGACGGCATCGATTACAGGCTTGATGATATGAAGCCGATGCTCTATGAGGTGCGGGCCGACATTCTCTCCTTGCGTTCGGAGCTCGGCTTTGCTGGCGGCTGTGCGGTGGGCGCCTCCATGGGTGGCGATGGTGACGCTGTCGTCGAGGAGGCGGCACACCAGGAGAAGCTGTACGACGGCCTCAGCTTCCAGGCGGATGTCGAGGACCAGTCCCTGTGCAAGGAGCCCGTGGCGCATCCCACTAATATGCTGTCTGCGGAGGCCGTCAGCGAGTTGCCCTGCGTGCAGTCTGCTCAGGAGGAGTCCGCGGATGCAGCCGACGGTGAACAGCTTAACTTCAAGACCGCCATCCCGACCACCGAGGGCCTTCTTAAGGTCAGAGGGCTGCGTGGCCCGTCCAGGGAGGACGCCAGCGACCCGTTCTCGCTTGCGGTCAAAGCTCGCCTTCAGGACTTGTTGGTGAATGAGGCGTCCATGAATGAGCTGGAGCACCTTTCCGCCACGCGCCTCGCCCTCACCAGGACAGCCTGCGGCAAGCTGCCCTGCCCTGCCGTCCAGCATGGCGCCCCCAAGGAGGACGCCACGTGAGGCTGCTAGGCAGGGCCAGTGCCTTCCTTCCCTTTTCCTCCCACAACCAGCAGAGGAGACGGCCAGGCGAGGCCCAGGCTCTGCTTTACGGGGGCGGGGAGGACGGGGGGGGCGGGGGGACGGGACGACGACGACAGCGACGGCGACGGTGACGAGTGCCGAGACGGCACCTGCCGTTGACCATCGCCCGTTTCTTTCCTTGGTGTTGCACCGAGGCACATCCATCTCTCTTCTTGTATTTTCGCCAAGCCGATTCCGATGGCTCGATCGCCCATCGTCACGAGCTACTGCCCTTTGTGTGGAATCGGAATCAAGCAGCAAAGGAGGCTGCACAGAGATCGGCCTCATCTATGTGTGGACTGCAGCGGCAAAAGTGTTTAGCAGGCCCCGTTCCTGCTATAGCTCCACACCCATTGCCCTTTTCATCCATCTCTGAGCAGATTGCATGTGCAGATCTCTCGTTGGAGGAATTGGGGGAGGGGGAATTATGGGACATGGGCTCAGGGAGGCTTCGCTCGCCAGATAGAGGTCAGACGGCCTCGCGCGTGACCTTCCTGCTCTCTGAATGTTCTCCCCCACCCATCGTCCTCCATCCTGCTAGCCGCACGAGTAGGCTTTGGAGCGGGTGGGCGGGGGGTGTAAGGGGGCTGGATAAGGGGGGGAACACTCGTTACGACGATGTTGCCGCTTTTGCGCAGCATCCTACATATCTGCCCTGCCCGAGGCGTCCTCGGGGCGTCCCAAGTTGAGCGGGCTCTGGGCCTCATCCCCCTTCTCCTCCCCAGAACCAGAATGCCAGTGCATGTTTTCCACAGCCTGCCCAGTTCTCGAGGGGAGGGGGGGGGGAGAGCAGGTGGAGGTTTGCGACGTCACCCCGCGGACAGCGTGGCTGGGGGGGGTGCCAGCCCGCGCCCGGGCAGACCCGTGGCGAGGGTGCCGCGGGCCAGCCCTCCAGGGGACTTCGGAAGCACCATTATCTTCCTTCCCTCTTTTCCTCCCTCCTCTCGGCCCTCCTCCTTCTCCATGGTGCTTCCTTAGTTTGCCCGCCCCTTATGTTTGTCCTTTCCTGCTCCCAGAGTGGGCTCGGGACCCGTTAGTGCAACAGTGAACAGAGGAGGGAGGAGGGAGGAGGGAGGAGGAAGGAGGGAGGAGGGAGGAGGGAGGAAGGAGCAGGGAGGAGGGAGGAGGGAGGAGGGAGGAGGGAAGAGGGAGGAGGGAGGAGGGAGGAGGGAGGAGGGGGAGGGAGGAGGAGGAGGAGGAGGGGGGGAGGGAGGAGGGAGGAGGAGGAGGAGGGAGGAGGGAGGGATGGGGGAGGGAGGGGGAAGGAGGGAGGAGGGAGGAGGAGGAGGGAGGAGGGAGGAGGAGGAGGAGGGAGGAGGGAGGAGGGAGGAGGGAGGAGGGGGGAGGAGGGAGGAGGAGGAGGAGGAGGAGGGGGGAGGAGGGAGGAGGGAGGAAGGAGGAGGAGAGGAGGAAGGAGGGAGGAGGGAGGAGGAGAGGAGGGAGGAGGGAGGAGGGAGGAGGGAAGAGGGAGGGAGGAGGAGGTGGGAGGAGGAGGGAAGAGGGAGGAGGGAGTAGGGAGGAGGGAGGAGGGAGGAGGGAGGAAGAGGGAGGAAGAGGGAGGAGGGAGGAGGAAGGAGGGAGGAGGAGGAGGAGGAAGAGGAGGAGGAGGAGGAGGAGGAGGAGGAGGCACGCCAACTCGAGGACATCCGAACGCGCCGAGACAGGACAAGGGACGGCAGAGACGGGTGGAAAAGAAGAGCGAGCGCAGTTGGACGAGAGACAGGATGAAACGCAAGCGAACCATCGAAGACGAAACCAGAACGTGGCGTCATCCGAGGCGAGGAGTGGACGAGGGTGTCCCTTCCACCCCCCAGAAGAGGATTGTTGCCCTGCTCGAGGGCTTTCAAATAAGTAGTGTCCTTACTGGATGCACTACCCGAGCAACGGCCCCAGAGCCGCGAGCGCGGGGCCGACGGCTGGGCCCGAGCGCCACGCCGCCGACATAATGGGTAGCCCCAGCAAGCATGATGCAGTGCCCTCGAGCGCTGGCAGGCCTTACGGGGCCTTGACCGGGGAGGGGACGGTCGGGGGGCGACGCATCCCGAGCAACCCAGGAGTCGCGCTCCGCAGGCCCGCCAGCGATCCTGGAGCGCTTGAGGGGCGGAGGCCCCCCCACCCGACTGGGAGCAGGAGGCCCACCAGCCGAAACTTGGGGGCCCGAGTCCAGACGCGGCGGCTCCAGGCGCGGGCCCTCCAGGGCCACCCCATCACGATTGTCCTTCTCCAAACTGGTTCCAGGGGCGGCGGATGGGGGAGGAGGGGTGGGAGGAGGGTCCGACGGCTCCGAGCGCGCCTGCTTGGCCTGCCAGCAGGCATCCTCCAACTGTTCATCCATCCTCTCCTCATCCGTTTGACACCTCACCCTCTTGAAAGCCAGCTGCCGCCCAAGGACCCTATGATCCGATGGCGGCGGACCCCCAGAACTCTCCAAGACATCGTCCGCCTCGAGAGGAGGGGCCTCAAGGGGGGCAGCCTTCGCTCGAGGCGAAAACCTTCAATGCCCCAGAGGGCCGCCGCCTCGGCTACTCTACACGTGCGGAGCCTGAGGGGCCTCGCACCTCGGGCGGACAAGGCGAAAGCCTGGCAGCGCTCACAAGCGAACTTTTGTCCACGCCTCCTCACCCTGTGGGGGTGCACCACAGGCTCCGTCGGCGGCGGGGGCGCCTCCGCCTCCAGCGCAGCGGGCCCACCGCAGGCGCGAGCCGCGCCAGGGGCTGCAGGTGCGCGATGAGCAGCACCACGAGCGGACCAGCTGCGGCGCAGCTCCGCGTTGAGACGCCGAGGAGGGTCGACTCGAGGAGGAGGAGGAGGAGGAAGAGGAGAAAGAGGAAGAGGAGGAGGAGGAGGAGGAGGAGGAGGAGGAGGAGGAGGAGGAGGAGGACGAGAGGAGGACGAGGAGGACGAGGGGAGAGGACGAGGAGGACGAGGAGGAGGAGGAGGAGGAGGAGGAAGAAAGGGAGGGAAGGAGGAGGAGGAGGAGGAGGAGGAGGAGGAGGAGGAGGGAGGAGGAGGAGGGAGGAGGAGGAGGGGGAGGAGGGAGGAGGGATGGGAGGAGGGAGGAGGGAGGAGGAGGAGGGAGGAGGAGGAGGAGGAGGGAGGAGGGAGGAGGGAGGAGGAGGAGGAGGAGGAGGAGGAAGAGGGAGGCGGGAGGGGGAGGGGAGGAGAGGAGGGAGGAAGGGAGGGAGAGGAGGGAGGAGGGAGGAGGGAGGAGGGAGGAGGAGGGAGGAGGGAGGAGGCGAGGAGGGAGGAGGATGGAGGAAGAGGAGGGAGGAGGGAGGAGGAGGAGAGGAAGGAGGAGGAGGAGGAGGAGGAGGAGGAGGAGGAGGAGGAGGAGGAGGAGGAGGAGGAGGAGGAGGAGGAGGAGGAGGAGGAGGAGGAGGAGGAGGATGGGGAGGGCGGAGGAGGAGGAGGAGGAGGAGGAGGAGGAGGAGGAGGAGGAGGAGGAGGAGGAGAAGCGAACGACCTGGGGCTCCTGGCTTCTCATCGGCGGCGAACCCTGGGGGGGAAGTCAGAAGGGGCGGGGCTTCTTAGAGGGCCCGGGCGTTCCCAGGCCTTCCGAGAAGTATTCTGAGCTTTCTCGGGGGCGGCAGAGAGGGGGGTGATGACTGGGGGGGGGATATCATGGCGTGGGCCATGATCTTTCCGTAGGTTTCATGGCGTTTCTTCTTAGTTCATTACGTCTCTGGCCCGCCCCTTGGGCCGCGCACGTGCCGCCGGCCATGATATGCGCCCCCCACCCTCTTGGACGCGCCCCTCTTGGCCGCCCCCGCTCGCCGCCGATTTAAACAACAAATGCATCAAAAGCCTTCCGGCCTTTCTCGGGAGGCCCATGCCTTCTAGGAAGCCCCCCGCTTCCGTCGGAGCCCACCGTCCTCGCACCACCCACCTGTGGGCGCCGCCAGGCTGGCGCGTGCGCTTCCAGAATCCTTGCCGTCGAGGCACTTCCCCACGAGGACCACCTGTGGGCTCCGGAGGGGCCCTGCCTCCCGGGCCGCTCCTCCGGCTCCGGGTCGGGAGGCCGTGCCTCGCCAGGGCTCGCGGTGGCCACGAGCAAGAGCCCCCCCGTCGTCTGCTCCTGCGAAGCCCCTGCGGCAAGCAGCACGATGGCTGCACCGCCCAGGGCCCCTTTCGTGCCCCACGGGGCCCAGCAGAGAGCAGCCCGCGGCGCGAAGCTCCCCACGGCGGGGTCGACGGCCCCATGGGGGCCTCCGCGGGCGGAGGCCGTCCGGCGCGGCCTCCCGGCCGAAGCGGAGCCTCTGCCGGAATCTTGGGAGACTGCGCGTGCGCTTCCTCGGGGCGTGCTTCGCACCACCTCGGGCCTGAGCTTGGAGTGAATACCCGTCTTGCTTACGGCAGGTGCTCGGGAAAAGGCACGTCCTCTTGGAGGAGGAGGAGGAGGAAGAGGAGGAGGAGGAGGAGGAGGAGGAGTTCACGCGAGGTCAGAAGCCATGGTCCATGCCCTCAAGGCAGGAGCCCGCGTCCCTCGTCTCCCCTCTTCCGGGGGGGGGCTCCTTTCGATTCCTCCGCTTCTGCTCGGCTCAATCCCGCTGGATGCCGAGTCCGATTCGCTTCGGCCTCGAACTCCGCTGTGGATTTCGATGTCTCAACGGAGGCCCACTAGCTTGCCGATTTCCGCCGATTCGACATCCCCCGACTTGGCCGCTCCGATTCCCGCCGGTCCGAATCGTTTCGATCGCCGATCCGACTCATCGATTCAACACTGGGCTTTGCTTTTCTCATGTCTCCTCCCCTGGGGATCAGGTGCAGTGGTACCTCATCGGCGACCTGAGAAGGCCGGCGCTCATGATTGCCGCCGGCTCTTCCACATTCCTACCGCTCGTACGTTCAGCAACCCAGCTTCTTAAGAACCGAGCTCGCGGCACGAATTCCAGCTACGTTCGCCGGACAGCCTTCTCAACCGTGGCGTGTTGCCCTGAGTTGTTCCTCCTCAGCTCTCATGCTCCACCTCTTCGACTGCACAGTGTAGGGGGGTCGAAGCGTGGAAGCCAGCCACCAAGATACAATTTAACACGTTGCTTAGCCGTTTTGGTCCAAGCCTGAGCGCGCGGCTTTAGCTGGTAGGTGCCGGGGAACAGCGGCCAGCGCTCCGGTGGCGGCAACGAGGCACGCGGAGATATATCGACCGCGCGCAGGAGTGATCTTTCGGGAGTGACCCTTGGTACGGGCCCACTGGGGCCCCCCGATCGCCGAACGCGATGCTAGCGTCAAGTCGGGCCTGTCCCTCTACAGGAGGATAATTCAAAAGTAGTAAAAACTAGTCTGGGGACGATCCTTTCGCATGTTTGATTATGCTTGGAGTCTTTTTATTCCAAAATTCGCCTGTAGGGGGACGTACCCGACCTATCGCTAGCGATAGTAGCGTCTTGCGCGCTAGGGTTAGATCCCCCCGCGGACCCCAAGAAACCGCGCAAACCGAAGGCCACGCGCACCCAGGGCCACACTCCTGCGTGTGTCCGCAGATGGTGCCCGCCTCCCACTCTGACGAGGAGCCTGGGGCGACGAGATGGATACATGCCCGCAGCTCCTGACCAGGCCCATCCTGGACCCCAGAAGCTGTGCATATGCCTCCCTGGCCAAGCCAGGGGGGCGCATGCGCAGCTCCTCCTCCTGTTCCTCCTCCTCTTCTCCTCCTCCTCCTCTTCCTCCTCCTCTTCCTCCTCCTCCTCCTCCTCCTCCTCTTCCTCCTCTTCTTCCTCCTCCTCCTCCATGGAGCCGATTTTGCTCGAGCATCTTGCACGAGCAACTCGCCTGTGCCTCCACGGGGTGATTGGGGGACCACGCCCAGAGATTTTTGTCCGAGGATGATTGCCGGTTCAGAGTATCATGTCTGCCGCCAATCGTGCCTATCCTCAGTGCAATGCATGCCACAAGTACGAATGGAACGATCGCCTGCTCAAGAATGACACGTGCTGCTTCCACCTCAATCGTAAGGTCCGGCTGCGCGCTCCCAAGGCGCAGTTTCAGAAGGGAGGCAAGGGGCGCAGTCGGCACAGAACGGTGGCAAGAACAGCCATAAGGAGATAGGCCTTGATAAGTTGCTGAAGCAGGTGGCGGGGAAGACAGAGTCAACCGTGCTCAAGGCGGCGGTCTCGGCGGAGTTGGCCACGATATCATTATCCCCGGCACGGAGGCGGAGGCGGTGAGGCGCGCCACGGTGGCGTGGCGCGACGCGAATTCAAGCTGTCTCAGCGGCTGTTCGACGTCAAAACAATATGTCTACTGCTGTGGGGAAGGGGATCCAGGCTGCGCAGGTTCTGGCGCAGGCCGAGAAGGCTCAGAGGGTGGCCACCGACGCGCTGGCGCGCGCAGAGGGCATCACCTCCGACGCGAGCGACGCCAGCCAGGGGGCCGCCAACCATCCGAAGTTCAAGGTCACGTGGAATGAGAAGTTGTCCGAGGGGCTCGACGAGCTCGAGCGCGAGGAGGCGCAGCTGCGCCCGGTTCACACTCAGTTGCAGGAGCTGCAGAACACGCTGGGCGCCAAGGAGGCCGACATCCAGATGATGCTGGAGAAGGCCGCCACGGTGCGCAAGCAGGTCGACGATCGGCTCGCCAAGCAGAGGAAGACGACAGAGAGCCAGGCAACGCAAAGTGGAGGAGACGGCCAGGGCGCTGCGGGCGCCGCGCCAGGGGCCTCTCAGACAATTGAGGCAGGAGCCCCCGCCGCCGCCGCTGCCACCGCCAAGGCCGAGGCCGAGCCGCGGGGGCAGGAGCAGCTCGAGAAGGAGGCGGCCGAGCAGTCCTCGGCCAAGTTCGCGGCCCAGCGCGCGGCGCTGGGGGCGCACGTGGCGGCCCAGGGCAGGCCCATGGGCATGGGCAAGGGCAGCGGCGGCAGCCGCGAGGGCAGAGGCAGCGGGGCTCCAGACGCACGTGGAGATGCCGGGCCCGCTGCTGCCAGCGACGTCGACGAGCTGTGGCCAGGCCCCGCAGGGGCTGAGCAAGGGCGCCGCGAGGTAACCCCGCTGCCCGGGCAGCCTCGGGCGGCGAAGGCACCCAGCTCATTCTTCTTATCGAGCGTCACGGTGATGTCTGCCAAATGTTTGGCTTCCCTTGCAGAGGTCAAATTTCGATTTCTTTGGGGGCATGCGAGACGCTTGCCGTCTCGTCTCAGCTCAAGTCGCGGGATAAGCCGCGCTCGACGGATTCCAGGCGGTCGTCGCTCACATGCGCGGGTATAGCGTGATCACTGTTGCGTTCTGTGGCCTCCACGGCGCGCAGTTTGGAGGACGCAACGTCAGTCGCCGCCAGAAGTTAGGAGCCATGCTCAACTCGTTCCAGCATTCGTGGGTCGTCATCGGCGACTGGAACATCAAGTCAGACATAATGGGTCGGTCTCGTTTGTGCGTCGCCTGCTCGGCGACCCGCGCTTGATTGAGGCGGAGAAGCTGTCTGTCACATGCGAGTCTGGCGAGACGGGCTCCATCATCGACTGCGCCATTTGCTCCCGGTCGGCCGCGGGGTGTATCCAGTCCATCGCGGGCGCGACGCAGGTGCCCTGAAAGCCCCGCGCGGGCCCTGAGAGCCCCGCGCGCCGAGGCCGGCGCCCCGGGTCAGGCGGCCGCGGGCCGCTCCGCGACCGGGCTCGAGGTCCAGCCGAGCCTCGCGAGAACAGAAAAGCAGGCCCTTAAGGGAGCTCGGAGGCGCTGCTTCGAGTACTATTTCGGCGACACGTTGAGGGGCCCCGGCGGGTGCCGAGGGGGGGCGCGCAGTGCCGGGAGCTCCCGAGATCCCGATGAGGACCGCGCTCAGGGCCCTCGCTGTGTCTTGGAGGCTGAGCTCGGGCAGGTCTCGCGCGAGGACGGGGGGGGCCCTAGGGGCCGCGAGGCGGAGTTCGGCAGTGCTTGCGGTCATCCATCCGGGACCTTTGAGTCCATTGTAGTTGCGCAGTCTGAGTTCCAGCGCAAAGTTTCTGGGGGGGCTGCGCGCGCGGCCGCGGCTGGCAATTCAGGTAATTCGGGGAAGGTCGACCCTGCGATGAGCCAGGGAGCGGAGATCATGCGTCTTCTCGGTGGGGGCGTTTGCCTCTGACCAGGGTTCGATATTCCGATGCCCAATGATCTTGGCACCCAGCCCCCGCCCCCCGCTTCGGCAACCGAAGTCGGGCCCCAGGGCGATGTCGTTGATCCGTCGCCTGTGGAGCTTCGCGTGCCCAAGGATGCTTGGTCTCGGCGTGGAGCTGAAGTTGGGCATGCGCCTGGTGCCCAATGCCCCCCTCATCCCTCGGCCCTCTCCTCCGCGGCCGTTCGGCTAATTAACCAGGGGCCCTGTTCGTAGAGCCAGTTCTCTGCGTGTTTCGCGGGCGCGACCCGTGGGAACTTCAGTGCGCGAGCACCGGCGCGATTGCCAGGACATCCGAGCACTGGGTCCACATTCCGAGAGGGTGTTGCAAGCCATTATGCGCGGCATCGCGCGGCAGGTTCACGCGATTGGATTGCAGGCTGGCGGGCTCGCCCCCGCGCGCTCCTTCACAGTTTAGGGCGCCACTCGCTGCGACGGGCCAGCAGCAGGCAGAGAGAATTCTTATTCGCATCGATTGGAGAGCTAGCCTCGGAGCGCCCAGAGCAGGCGCAAACGGGGTCACGAGCGCGCGCGCAACGCCGCGGCGATCCACCGTGGCGTAGGCGGCAGAGATTTTTCAGACGAGTCCATGTTGCGGACAAGGGTGAGATTGAGATGTTTGTTGAATGTTCAGGCCGTGTGACCAGCAGATGTCAACGGCGTGGTTTGGCGGCTTCTCTTCGCGAGCATGGCGATTGGATGGAGTCGCCCACGGCCCTTAGGAGGCTCCACGAGGTCATCGGGGATAATCCGCCGGAGCTGGGCGATGTCACGATCATGCGCCCCAAGGATGTGATCGACCACAACCAGGCGGCCAAGCGGCGCAAACTGCGGTGCCCCATTCAGCGAGGTGAGTGAATGCGTTTTGTTTCGGCAGGCCAGGGAGCGGGGGCAGCTTGATATTCTCCCCGAGATCACTGGCGAGATGGTTCGTGCGCCAGCCCATCGCATGCGACCGCGAGCTGGGATGGGAGCTGGCCAAATGTCGCCTCTTGATTTCGAGAGGCTACCACCAACGGCCCTGGACGAGCTTGCTCAGTGATATATGGTGCGCGAGCAGCAGGTGGCGTGGCCCTACCAGGTGCCGGTGACCCTCGGGGGGCTGCTCCCCAAGAAAGGAGGCGGCGACCGCGCCATCGGCTTGCTGACGACCTTCGCCAGGATATGGTCGCTCACCCGCGAGCCCGTCGCGGGCGACTGGAGCGGGGCGACGTCGGCCCACTGGGGCGCGGCGGCGCAAGGCAATGCATCCTTGAGAGAAGCGTTTGTTAGGACACCTCAGGAGGAGGCCGCGCAGGTGTTGCGCATTCAGTCGGGCCACGGTTTGTTGGATATCGATCGCGCTCGTTGGCAAGTTCTTCTGTCGAATGGTTTGAAGTTGGGTTTTCCAGCAACAGCGTTGTGTCTTGAGGTTTCGCGGCGCATGTCAGCGCGCGCGCTGGGTCAGCCAGGGGCGTGGACATTGCCCTTCATTCCGACGCGATCCATCGCGCAGGGCCGTCGCTCTGGCACGCGCTTTGCGCATATTGTTGCGCGCTTTACTTCGCAGTGCACTTGCGCGGTCCACCCACGGGCGCGGCGCAGAATATGGGTAGATGACTCGTCGCAACGTGTAGTTGGGTCCAAAGTTTCAGTTGTGAGTGACCTCATTCAATGTCTCAGAGATGCCTGTCGGGGTCTCGCTAGACTGCATCTTCGCGCGGCGCAAAAGAGCGTCGCGATGCATTCGGTTTGCAGGGGCGCAGTCACAGCGTCGAGCCCAGAGGCGCGCGGGCTCCACGGTCAAGGCTCAGAGCGCTGCTGCGCATTCGGGCACGGACCTGGGCAATGGGAGTGCGCGCGCGAGGGCCACGCGCAGGACGCGGTCTCAGAAGTGCAGTAGAATGCGCGGGAATACTCGGAGGCGCAAGGCTGCGGGGCGAAGGCGCCAAATCACGCCCAAGCTGGAGAGGCTCGGAGCGCCGGCTGCTGGGTCCTGCGCCTGCCAGATCCACGGGGTCTTCGGCACGTACCTCACCACCTCTCGGCGCAGGTTGGGCGCCGCAGCGGGGGCGACGGCCAAGGACAGGTGTCTCGCCGCGCTCACCGGCCGGAAGACCCCCGCGGACCCAGCGCTGCGCATGCCAGAGGAGTGCGCGAGGTTGCGGTTCCGCATGTGGCAGCAGCAGCCTCTGCTGAGAGCGGGGGCGCATGGGGCGTGACGCGGTGGTCGCTCGCCTGCGAAGGGTTGAGCCGAACCATCGCTCGCGCCGCATTCGCGGACCGCTGTCGGCGATGGCGGTGCTCCTGCTGGACAACGGCTGGGATCCGCAGTCCGCCATCTGCTGGGCCATGTCGCCCACGGAGTCGGGGGAGGTCATCGAGTGGCACGTTCACGACGCGGCGTGGACAGGCTTCGTGGACGTCGACGCGCCGTCGGGGCTGGCGAACGATCTGAGAAGTTCTATTTCGACCAAGTTGTGGAAGAAGGCTGCCGTGCACAACTGTGGGCTGGGGGCCGAGCGCAGCGTGGACATGGCGTCGCCGCGCAGGCTCCACCAGCAGTTCTCCGGCACCCCGCAGGGCCACCGCATGGCGGAGGTGCTGAGCATGGCGGCCACCGGCGGCAGCTGGCCGAGAGATCGGCGAGTGGATGCTGCAGGTGCCAAGGCGTTGGGGCCGTTGCGCCTGCGCCCTGGGCGTGGGCAGCAGGCCGGGACCGCGTTCCATCGGAGCTGGGGCTGCCCCAGGAACGCGGGATCGTCAGCGCGGGGCGGCTCAGAGAGTTGCTTCCGCAGGCCAACTGCAGGCACGACAGCGAGCAGTCTTAGTTATTGGTTGCGGGGTTTACTACCGGCGAGATGGACCGAGGTGATTCCGCCACGGGAGCATGAAGAATGGCACGTTTCATGAGCAGCAGCAGGCAGTCTCGAGGGCCTCTCGCTTGGGCGCGGGATCGAGCGGAGGCCGCCGCGGCTCTTCCCGGACGCCAGCAGCGGCGCCGACTCGGCCGACAGCAGGTTCAGGCGCGTCGGCCTGGCAGTCGTCAGCGCGAGCAGCTTCGACCCCCTGATCCTCGATGGGGCGGTTTCAGGGGGTCTCCCAGTCTCACAGGGGCTGGGCAGAGCGCCGCCAGGGGAGAGCTGGTCGCGTTGCTGGTCGCCATCAAGATGTCCAGTGGCCACGAGCCTTTCGTCACGGACAACAGCGGAGTCGCAGACGGCTGGTATTCGCGCAGGTATGTATCTCCTTGCGGCGAGGATGCCGATCTGCGGCATAAGATCGGAGTGGCTCTGGCCGGTCGCAGGTTGTTTGCCGATTCACATTTGTCACCGACACAGATGGTACGAGGAGTTGCGCCGTGGCAGTTGATTGTTGGCAATGCAGTAGTTGATGGAATGGTGGCAGGAGCGGCTCGCCGTGTCAGGCTTGCCGAGACCGAGAGAGATCGAGCGCGCAGGCTCGAGAAGGAGGTGATCAGATACTGTTCAGATTAATCAGAGCTATACTTGATGCTCTGGAATCCGAGATTGAACTATTGCAACAAGAAGAACCGCTGAGGACAATAGAGGAGGCGCGTGGGCCACCGCCCCCCCCCCGCCCCCTCTGTGCGCAGGCAGTTTGCAACCAGTCATGCTCTCGATGAATCCGGCCAGCGTTGTAAGATGTGCTATAGCTCTTGCTCTAAGGCTGCCAAAGCTCAGCGCATTGCATCCCCGTGTTTCAGACCCGATCCTGTTGATGGTAGGTTCTCTGCGTCGCCGTCGGGGGTGACTTTACATATGTGGGGGGGTCTGGGTACATGGTAGTCACAGAATGATTCTGCACCAATTCATGGGGCTCTCGTTTTGCTCACAGTGCGGGCATTATGCCAGATATGTCCTCAGGTGTCTGGGTCAAGAGTGTCCCAGACGAACGAATAGGAACCGAGCCGAGTAATTGTTTAAATCTGATCGAATCCGATCGATGGCCGAAGGCTTGAAGCAAGGCCGAGACGCTCGCTCGCCAGCGCTCGCAGTTCGTTCCGACTCGCACCGCGACTGTTCTCACTCACTCACTCCTCTTCCTCCTCGTCCTCTTCCTCCTCCTCCTCCTCCTCCTCCTCCTCCTCCTCCTCTCCCTCCGCCTCCATATCCTCCTCCTGCTCCTCCTGCTCCTCCTCCTCCTCCTCCTCCTCCATCTCCTCCTCCTCGTCCTCCCTCCTCTTCCTCCTCCTCCCCCTCCTCCTCCTCGTCCTCCTCCTCCTCGTGGATCTGCCCCAAGTGGATGATATATATATATATATACATATACATACACATATACATATACATATACAGATATACATACATATGTGTGTATATGTACATATATATATATATATATATATATAGACCCCGTCACCCTACGAGGAGGAGCTGCTGCGCGAGCAGGAGCCTGCTGCAGAGGCCCCCCCGCCGCGCCGGCAGGCCCTCCCGCGTGCGCTGCTCGGTCTGGCCCTGCTGGCGGCGTGCTGCGGCGCGGCGCGGGCGCTCTCCGGCGCGGCAGCGCACGGCGCGCCGCGGAGCTCGTCCCTGAGGTTATGATGTTCCAACCTGCGCATTGTTCAGTTCTAAATCCTCGGACCAATTATCAGAGCGTGAATTACCTACCCCGCTTTCGCTTCCAGGCAAAACCAAACCATACCACGCGCCTCCTCGTCAAGCGGCCTGACCAGTACAGGCCGCAATTTGGCATCGTTTGGTATCTCTTGGAAGCGAGGGTGGTCAAAAGCGAGGTAGGTTTGTTTTCCCCCTATGTTCAGCTCTAGCTCTTCGGACCAATTAGAAACGAGCACAGTTAGAGATGAGCACGATGAGAAATGAACGACGTGTACTTCCGAGCCTCGATCACCAGACAGATTTTCGAGCACCAGGAAACGTGCCGAGGCTTGAGGGTTTTCACGTGTGTGGCCCTGGGAGGCGATGTTCGTCCGACACTGTTCGGATCCTTTTCTTGGAGGCTCGAAATTAGTTTTGCGGATGTGGTCCGTAAGTACGATGGGAGCAACATAACCCTGAGGGGGGCCCAGCAGAAGAACTTCTGGAATGATGTGCTGTACCAGGCGTCGGCTAGACTCGAAGAAGAAAACACGCCACAAAAGCATATAAAATTGGGGCGCTCCGCGCGGACCTCTTCGATCCGTGCTGGGCCCCCCCACTGGCAGCGCCTCGGGCGCTGCCCCTGGCGCGCTCCGCGCGTCAGGGAGGGGGTCTGGCGCAGATCCAGAAAATCCGCGCAGAGCGCCACAAGTTCATATCATAACGTTGTTTCCCCTTCTATAGACACAAGAGTGACCCTTCGCCGGAGTGACCTTTCGTCCGGGCCCACCGGGGTCTCCCGAGGGCCGAAGGCGAGGCGGCAGTGGCGTCTTGTGCGCTTGTGTGTTGGCCCCCTCTCCGGCGGCCCCCAAGAAGCCGCGCACAAAAGGTCACTCTTACCTGGGGTCACTCTTGCGTGTAGCCGACAGGCGGGCTTTGGCAGTGATGACAAGGAGCCCGTGTCCATCCCCGACGCGCCCACAAAGGACGATATCATGGAGGGCCTGAAGGATTCCGTTGGCGGCGTGGACGAGGAGACAGCGGAGAATCTCAAGGAGAACATCCAGGATATGGCAGATGAGGCCCAGGAGAGTGCGGGCGATGCCAAGGAGACGATCAAAGGCGCGGTCGAAAACAAGATGGACGACGCGAAGTCCAGCATGGAGAAAGTCAAGGGCAACCTCGAGGACGCCAAGAAGGGCGCCGAGTCCAGCGTGAGCAGCATCAACAAAGACGTCGAAGCCAGCATGCCCGACATCCAGGGCAAGTTGGGCAGCGCGGCTGCCGCGTGCAAGGACGCCGGCGTGCCCTGCCCCGACGTGGAGAAGGCGCGGAGCAAGGTCGAGGAGGCGAAGGCGGGCGTCGCCGATGCCAAGGAGAAGCTCGAGGGTGCCGTCGCGGACCACGCCGGTGCAGACAACATCAAGGAGGTTCGGCAGCCTTGAGACGGGGGCCATGCAAACGGGGGTCAGCCAGAGCGCCCGATCTGGCAGGATCCTGCAGGGCCAGGATCGTATTGACCCGGGTTTGGGTGCAGGATCCTGCAGGGTCTTGCAGGATCCTTCGCATTGACCCGGGTTTGGGTGCAGGATCTGTCTGGATTGACCCTGGTCAGAAGATCCCCGAGAGGTCGAGGGCAAGGTGGAGGACGCCAAAGAGGAAGCCGAGGAGGCCAAGGGCAAGCTGGACAGCGGCTTCAAGGGCGGCCTTGCTTCCACGGGCTCATCGGAGGACAAGGTCAAGGAGGGCGTCGCCCAGGTCAAGAGCGAGCACGATGCGGCCGGCAGCGCCGAGGAAGAACTGCTGGGTGCGAGGACGAAGCTCGGCAGCGCCAGCGACGACGTCAAGGGGATGTCCGACAAGATCGACGACGCGAAGAAAACGGTGGGCGACGCGGCGGGCGAGCTCAAGGGGAAGGTCGAGGACAAGATGACAGACGCGAGCGACGCCCTGGAGAGCGCCAAGGGTCAGCTCGAGGACAAGCTCAAGAACACAGACGGCAAGGAGAGCGGGGAAGGACCTTCAGCTGTTCCAGACGCTGCCGCAGACGCGGTGGACACGGGCGACGCCCCGATCGATAAAGACAAAGCGAAGGAGGCGCTCAGAAACGTCGAGGACGCGCAGTCGAAGTTGGAGGGCGTGAAAGAGAAGGTTGACAAGAACGCGGAGGGCATCAAAGAGAAGGTTGCGGGCAAGCTAGACGAAGCCAAGGGCAACGCGAAAGACGTCGGCGAGAGCCTGATGGATTCGCAGGGTGGCATCAAGGGCGTAACCGACAAGCTCGCCGGCTGTAAGAAGACGCTCGAGGACGGGTTACAGAACAATGTGGATGAAGTGAAGGGCAACGTGGTGGATACAGTGAAAGAGAATGCGGGTGACAAGGTGGGTGATACGGTAAAGGAGAAGTTGGACCAGATCAAGCCCCCCCGATGAGCGGATTTGAGTTTCCGTCCGTCTGCTTCCTCCCCAGCGTTTTATCTATACCAGCAGAGGCCTATAGGGGGAACTGGCCGAAATACCAGTCGCCCCCTCCTTGGGCTGGGTCGACTGCTCAGCTGTAGGGGTGGTAGCGTGACTTCACTTCGCGATCGGCCCTGCCCTACCCTATCCTTCTCTCTCTCTCTCCTTCTTTCCCTCCCCCCTCTCTCTGTCCTGCCTTATCCTTCTCTCTCTCTCTCTCCTTCTTTCCCTCTCTCTCTATCTCTTGTGCTGAAGACTCAGACGCAGCACCGAACTGGGATAGTTGATTCAACCCACGGCGGGCACCAAAGCCTTCCCTCCGGCGCCAGTCGTGGGACCGCGGCTCGCCCACAGGTGACGGGCTCCATTGTTTTTGTTGTCACTGCGGGTGTGCAGTAGAAAAGGAAAAAACAGCCATAAGCATAAATGTTTGGCGCTCCGCGCGGATTTCTTGGATCCGCGCTGGGCCCCCAAACGGCGGCGCCTCGGGCGCCGCCTCCTGGCGCGCTCCGCGCGCCAGGGAGGGGGTTGCCCAGCGCGGATCCGAGAAGTCCTCGCGGAGCGCCAACAGTTTATGTGCATGGCGTTTTCTCTTCGATGCAGGCTCCTGCCGCGTGACACCGCAGCAGATCTCCATCGGGGCTGGACGGAGCTCCCACCCCGACAAGTCGATTCGTGAATTGTCCGCTTTCGGTTCTCGAGAGGGCGCCGCGGCCGTCATGGTCCTGGCTTGCGCCCGCCAGGTTTGGGCCCGAGGCCGATGTCATTAAACCACGTTTTACCCAAGGGATTTCTGTCCATCCCCGACTTTACTGCTTCAGAACAACTTCTCTGTAGCATGCGCCTCCCGTCCCGTTGCGGCAGTAGAAGAGTCATGGGTAGCGTGTGCGGTCTCGTGATGATGTGTGGAACGAGAGGGAGGCGGCAACCAGTTGGCAGGGGGACTCGTGCCCGTGGCCGCACAAAGTGGGACGCGGCCGTAGGCCGAGCGCGGGCTCCGCAGGACAGAGCAGTGTCAACCTCGCGCTCGCGCCCGGATCAACAAAAAAGAGAGGCACAATCCAACATGCTGCGTCGTAGGAAGCGCGGGCCCGGGTCCACTGGACTTTTGGGCTGGCCACGTGCCAGGGTTGGCTTTCAGACACATCCGTCTCAAGGTCCTGCGAGAAGAGCGCTCGCGAACTCGAGCCGGATCACCTGGAACACGTGCATGTCCTTCAGGTCAGGGACACCGAATCGAGGGAGCAGCTAACTCAGGCGTTTTTGCTGCCAAGCTTCTGTCTCTGAAGACCCGCTTCGGGTCCTGGGGCCAACAGGAAGCAACTGGTCGAGACATCGGTCCCAGAGATCCCCCCCTCCGACGTCGCATTTTTTTCGTGACGTCGGCCACCGGGGTCTCGACCCGTTCCCCGGGACCGGCTTTTCGTCTTGAGTTGTGGCTTGATGGTCCTGGGGCAGAGACGGCCTCCGGAAGCCAAATCAACACACGCAATGCTTGTCTCTGCCAGGCCCGGAGTTGAGGCAGGGTGTCGGGAGGGCGAAGGCTGGCTCGGGGGGGTGGGGACGTCGACCCCAAATCTCTAGGCCTCCTAGATGGGGTTGGAGCAGAGGAGGTCGGAGGATCGCGCCGCATCGCCGATGCATCGGCGGTGCATCGGCGATGCGGCTCGATGTGGAGCCCGATTTTCTCCACGCCGACGTCGCCAGTGTACCGACGACGTCGCCAGTGCATGGCCGATGCATCGCCGATACATCGGCGATGCATTGGCGATGCGGCCCGATCCTTCGACCCCATCTACTTCGACCCCATCTAGGAGGCCTCGAAGGTTGGCTCGGGAGAAGGGGGACGTCGACTTCAAATCGCCCCTTCCACAGCGCCGATCCAAGGCTCGGGTGCCCCGCACGGCCCCCGAGCGAGCGGTGCTCCATCCGACGAGCCCCCTCGCCGATGCATCGGACGTGTCGTCGATTCAAGGCCTAAGTCGGGCCTGTCCTTATACAGGAGGAGTATTCAAAAATACTCAAGAAATAGTATGTGGATGTTTTTGTTTACCATTTTGCCTATTTGGGTTTTTTGGGGTGGTATTTTCATTTCTCGTCCAAAATCCGCCTGTAGGGGGACACGCCCGACCTAATTCAAGGCCGATCTGTCCCCCCCCTCCCCGAGCCAGTCCCCCCACCTCCGGTTCCCCGCGTCAGAATGTTCAGACCAAGCAGGGAATGTGTCAGGCTTGGCGTGAGCTAGAGCACGGGGGAGGCCATGCGTGCTTAGCGTCTTTGCCTCCCCCCCCGTCCCCTTGTGCGATCTCGGCGCCGTGTTCAGAACAGCGCGCGGGCGCCAGAGATGGTCTGGGCGGCTCGTCCATCCACACGTCGGCACCTGTCCGGGGGCAGCCTGCAGCGAACCGCACCGGGCGCGGAGCTGGGAAGGACCTTTGTGGGCCCCGAAAACGGCAGGGCCGTTCTTTCACCGTTTCCAAAAAAATGCCCCTTGAACATGGAAACGGCAAAAACACGGCGACCGGAAACAGCAAAAAAACGGCTCTGGGATTGGAACTGGAGCCGGAACCGGTAAAAAAACGGCGACGGAACCGGTAAAAAACAGCGCCGGAATTGGCAAAAAAAAAACGGCAAAACGGAACCGGTAAAAAAACGGCCTTGTCGTTTCCAGGGCCCACCCTGACTCCGGATCCGCCCTACTTTGGGGAAATTCGTAAGTGGGGCTTGGAATTTCCGCCTTACTTTTCAAGCCCCGCTGATGCCAATTTCCGCCCTACTTTTCTGTTGCTGTTTCTGTGGATTTCCGCCCTATTTTATGTTGGGTGCAGCAATTTCCGCCCTACTTGTTCGGCCTCTTATAGGTGGATTTCCGACGCAATTTTAAGTTGGAAAAAAAACCGAAGTAAGGCGGATCTGGAGTCAGGGCGGGCATGTCCTTCTACAGGCGGGCTTTGGAGGAAGAATGGAAAATAGCCCAAACATATTCAGAGATAGTCAAACAAATAATCGAAAAATCGTCTCCTGACTACTTTTTCTTGAGTTGTCTCCCTGTAGAGGGACAGGCCCGACTCAAGCCCAGGGCCGCTTTTGCGTGTGGCCGAAGAGAGCGCCCCGGGCTGCCTGCGGGCGCCTCTCCGTGCACGGTGGACCCGTCTAGGCCTCCTAGATGGGGTCGGAGTAGATGGGGTCAGGATCGCCCCGCATCGCCGATGCATCGGCGATGCGGCTCGATGCGGCGCCCGACTTGCTGCACGTCGACGTCGCGGATGCATCGCCGACGTCGCCAGTGCGTGGCCGATGCATCGCCGAGGCATCGGCGAGGCAGCGCCGACGTATCCGCGATGCGGCGAGAGCCTCCGACCCCGTCCACTCGGACCCGATCTAGGAGGCCTCTAACCCGAGGGGCGCTGCGCGTGCACGCGCCACCCCGCCCCGAGCACGGCCCTGCGGTGCCGCGCGAGGCCTCTTCGGGCCCCCCCCCCCCTTCGGCGCGGCCGCGTGTGCCGCCGCGGGGCCGCGGCGCCGCACTGGTCTGCACCTGGGGCTCCCGGGTGGGGGTCGGAGTTCCCGGCCCCCCGCGAGCAATGAAAAATCGGAGGCGGTGTTTCTATCCCAACCCCCGGTTTACGACGAAAAATGAAGCGGCTAAGAGAAGGAGGGAAACTCTGGGATACACCCCCAGGGGCTATTCGGACGCAAACCTATCGAGGATGAACGCTCCCCCCCGTATATCCCAGGGTTGGCCCCCAAATTTTTGGTCCACTCGGGAACCCCACCAAGCCTGGGATAGGGGTCAACACATCCCATGTTTAAAAAGTCACGACGGAAGGTTTTTCGCCCTTTTCGGCCCCTGGGGCCCTTACCAGGCCTCGGGGCCATCAAAAACGAATCAAGAATTTGAAACATACCAACTTGTAACCCAATGGATGTCGGAAGCCGAATCGCCCCGAAAGTCTCCAGGAAAATTGCCAATAATATGAACTTCGAAAAATCGTATCTGGTAATTCGATGCGTTCTGAAACTTGGGTTACTCAGGGTGGGAGACCGGTCCTGGGGAAGAGGTTCAGACCTTGGGGGGTCGACGCAATGAAAAGGTCATGACGTCGGGGGTCTAGGTAGTTGGGGTTGGAGGATCGCGCCGCATTGCCAACGCATCGGCGAGGCGGCTCGATGTGGGGCCGAATCTGATCCACGCCGGCGTGGCCGATGCAACGCCGACGTCGCCGGCGCATCGCCGATGTATCGGCGATGCGGCGAGATCCTCCGACCCCAGCTACTCTTAGGTCGGGCATGTCCCCCTACAGGCGGATTTTGGACGAAAAAGAAGAAATACCCCAGCAAAAATTCAAAACATGTCAAACATATGCCAAAAATAGTCCCCATACTATTTTTTGACTACTTTGGAATATTCTTCCTGTAGAGGGACAGGCCCGACTTAAATCTACTCGGAGCCCGTCTAGGAGGCCTCTACTGCAGCAGGTCGGGCCTACTCCAGGCGTTTGCCGCGACTCCATGCCTGCATTCGTGCTGGATGCTCGCTGCCGCCTTCACCCGCGAGGGTGCCATGGCCCCGAGGCCCGAGAGGGGCTTCGGAGTTGGTGGACACGGGGAGGCGGAGAACACGCACAGTGAGCCGGACTGCGGGATGCGGAACGAACACACGGTGAGTTGGACGCCCGAAATGGGTATTGAAAGAATGGGTACGATGCCCAACAGCAGTTCCTGTTCATTCTGAACAGGACTCGCTGTCCGCGCCGCCGCGGCCTGTGTTCCTTCGAGACAGAAGGCCGCCTGCCCAACAGCGGCCGCTGTTGGTTCGGGACAACATTTGTTGTTGGGCATGTTGCCCATTCTTTCGGTACCCATTTCGGGTGTCCAAAGGTGAGTTGGGCAGGTGGCTGCGGAAAACGCACGCGGTGCGCCGGACGAGAGGCTGTGGAGCAGCAGCGTCATGGGCAGCGTCCGAACGCGTCCAGCTCACGGGGCAGCGTCCGAGAGCTCGGTCTCGTCGTGGTGTTCTGCCACGGTGCCGAGGGTCGGCCCTCGACCGGCAGCCTCCCGTCCGCAGCTCCGCAGCTCTCGCCTCGGGGGCCACTCGCGGGGCACGGGAGCCGTCACGACATTTCCAAATCGGGCGTCGCGTGATGGGGGGGGGCGATACCGGGGGGGGGGGAGGGGTGCAGCGAGGGCTGCAGAAGAGGCCCCGTAGGGCCCAAGAGGGAGATTCTGAGGCCCGAGAAGTGCACCGTTCTTCTCCCCTCCCCCCCCAGTTGATCGCCCCCCCCATTGAGCGACGCCCAACCAAAGCCGTCTGGGAGTTCAGTCCCCTTGAAGGAACGAGGAGGAAGAGCAGGAGGCGAGGAAGGAGGATGAAGGGAGGATGAGGGATGAGGTAGAGACGAGGGAACAGGAAAGCGGAATGATGGGAGGGACGAGGGGACAGAAACGTGGGAGGCGGGAAGACGGAGACAAAAAGGAGTTCAGGTAACATGGTTGTGGGCCGCCTCGACCCCGTTGGTGGGCCCGGTCCCCTGGCGTCACCACCCCGGAGGGCGCTGTGGCCCGACGGAACAAGATCATCTGGCGTGCGGCGCGCCTTGGATTGAGCAATTCTCTGCTGTGCGGCGCACCCTGATGAACAAGTCCTCCGGTGCGCAGGAGGAGGGGGGGAGGAGGAGGAGGAGGAGGAGGAGGAGGAGGGGAGGGAGAGGAGGAGGAGGAGGAGGAGGAGGAGTAGGAGGAGGAGGGGGGGAGGGAGGAGGAGGGAGGAGGAGGAGGAGGGAGGAGGAGGGGAAGGAGGGAGGAGGGAGGAGGAGGAAGGAGGAGGGGGAGGAGCAGCAGCAGAGGAGGAGGAGGAGGAGGAGCAGCAGCAGCAGCAGCAGCAGCAGGGGGAGGAGGAGGAGGAGGAGGAGGAGCAGTAGCAGCAGGAGAAGGAGGGGGGAGGAGGAGGACGGAGGGCTGAGCGCCGAGCGTGGATGCGGCATGGAGGAGGAATGGGGCGGAGGGAGGAGGGAAGAAGGACGGGGGAGAAGGGCGGAGGGCGCATTGAGCAGGGACGGGGGACGATGGAGAAAGAGAGAGGAGAAATAAAGAGATTTGAGAATGCTTGTTCGCTGAGTGGAATACGAGGGACCAGGGGGGAAGGCGGGCGGAGAGTCGAGAGACCAAGATTGAGGGAAGGACGAGAGATGATGGATGGAGACGACGGATGAAGGACGAGGGATGAAAGGACGATGGACCAGAGAAGGACGAGGCAGCAGGGAGAAAAGAACGAAGGAAATAAGGAGAGAAACGGCGAGTGGAGAAAGACGAGGGAACGGGTTGGTGCGGCCGCGAGAATGGAGGGAGGCATGGATTGGGAATGCTCGAGAAGGAGGAGGAGGAGGAGGAGGACGACGCGGGTCATGGAGACGAGGTGACGCGACATGGAGAGGAGGCGGGGAGAGAGGGAAGGAGGAGGGGAAGGAGTGAAGGAAGGAGGGAGGGATGTGGAGGAGAAGGATCTCTCATACACAATTGGAAAACTGTTACAGCTGCAACCAGAAAAAAAGCTCCTGCTCCTTCCTCAGTATGATCCTCCGCCCTCCCCCTCCTCCTCCCCATCATCCTCCCCATCGTCATCATCATCATCATCATCATCATCATCATCAGCATCAGCATCATCATCATTATCATCCTCTCATCTTCATCATGGGCATCATCATCATCGCCATCATCACTACCATCATCGTTATCATCATGCTCATGTCCCTCCTCCTCCTCCTCACCACCATCATCATCCGCATCGTCGTCACCATCCTCATTAGCATCATCAGCGTCATCAGCAGCATCATCATCACCATCATTATCATCATCAGCATCATCATCACCACAAGCAGAATTCGCTCATTCGGCTAGGCCAGAACATGCGCATGTGGAGCTTTGGTCAGACCTTCTCTGGAGAGCAACGCGGATGACAGAGGAGCACTTCGCAGGCTGCACATATGGATCCGCGGGCGCATCCGCACAGGAGGCGGACATGGCGATGGGCCTGTCGGGTGGCAACACATGGGCACCGACCGCTGGGTTTCGCCAGCGATGTCGTGGGATCCGTCACTAGCTTCTCACGGCGCCTCACTCCACCATCGGCATACCAACAATCTTGAGACCACGACGTCCAGGAGTACATTCACAAGCAGGGTGCTGGTATTTCGTGGCAGTGGCGTGCGGTGCAACGTGGTACGTGGAGTACCTAGAGAAGGGTTGTATGACGCAGTGAAAACACTGTGCTTTGCGTGGCGCACTTGCACGTAATTAGTTTGTTGGTGTGGTGCCTTTCACATGCGCCACTGCTGAGACAGTCGCAGCCTTTCCAATGTGAGGGATTGCATGTCCCATGCGCCAGCCCTCTGAAACGGCCGCCCTTTGGGGCTGGAATGCGGGCCTGTCTGCCTGTCTGTCTATCCTCGATAATCTCATCCTCCGAATCTACGGTTTTCTCAGTCCACAGCTCTCGCCCGCTTCTCCAGGGGTAGACCTTCGTCCCAGATCCGTCGTTGATGCCCCCAGGGCCCGAAGATAGCCCCCCAGACCCGAAGTCGAAGAGAAAACGCGACCTGCAACAGATCGCATCGTCCGAGACCTGGGCCGGCCATCGCCGTCAGAGAGGCCGCCGGGCTGACACCAGCACCGCTGTCGGCGGTGTGCCTATACACCTGGGGGGGGGGATCCCGATCCCCGCGATGGTGGTAAGCCCATGTGTTGGGCGCCGCGTAATTGGGGGGGTCATAAATGGGGGGGTGTCGCGGGTGGTCCGAAAAGGTACCCAAACCGTAACTGAACGAGCCCCCTGGGGCTCCGGAGGGGCCCGAAAGGGGCACGAAAGGGGACCTTTTTTGACCCCCCCATTTGTGACCCCCCCATGAAGCCACGCCCAAATGTGTTGGGTGGTGGAGCCGAGCTTCCTCTCGGCCGGCCCCTCCCCCTCCTCTCTGCCCGCGGGCCAATTCGCCAGTGATTGCCCATTGCTGGCTTCTCTCGGGAGCGGAGCTCGCCGCCTCGCCGCCGACGGAAACAGAACGGTGGCGCCGGTGTCCGGGCCTCCGAGGTCGACAGGTCACGAAGGGAGGAAAAAACACACAGACACAATGGATCGTCGATCCCCCAGAAAATATTTAACGGGCGAAGAACGGTAGAACATAAACTTTTTCGCCGTCGGGGACACCTGCCCCAGGGCGGCTGGAAAGTTTATACCCTTACGGTGGCACCGTAGGGGTATAACCTTTCCAGCCGCCCAGGGGCAGGTATCCCCGACGGCGAACAAGTTTATGTTATACCGGTCTTCGCCCGTTAAAATATGGGAAACCATGGGAAGTGGGGAGGACGACGAAAGCCCAGAACATAGGAAAAGCATGTGGGGGATTCTGAGCTTTGTGCCTATGTATTTGTGTGTGTCCCAGGGCCTCTTCCGCAGGGGCGGCGGGGGAGGGCCGGGGCCCGCGGCGGCCGCGGGCGGCCGCAGGCTGCCGCGCTCGGAGTGGCGGCCCCGCATCGTCTGGCGGGCGGTGGACCAGGCCGCTCGCCGCCACGGGCCCAGGGGGGCCCAGGCCGCCCCTCTGCCTGCGTCCTGCCCGCCCCAGACATGATCGCGTCGTAAAAAAAATCAGGACGGGAGGTTTTCGCATATTTTCGGCCTCGGGGGGCCCTCGCCGGGCCTCGGGACCGCCAAAAGACGACTCGGGACGAGAAACCGGCCCCGGGAAAAGGGCCGGGACTTCCGGGGACGCCGTCCTGAAACAATCAGGACGTCGCATGTTTGGTGCCTCTCCTCTTCCGTGCTGCTGCTGCTCCCGGGCCTTCCTCCTCTCCCCGTGCCCCCCCCCCCCCCTCGAGCAGTGGGGGAAATTCATGACGGGAGGCGTCTCGTGATTTTCGGCCTCTGGGGGCCCTGGCCGGGCCTCGGGGCCGTCGACAAACCGGCTCGGGATGAAAGGCTGGTCCCGGGGAAGGGGTCGAAGCCTCTGGGGGTCGATGTCATGGAGAGGTCATGACATCGGGGGTCTGGCTCCCCGTGCCCCCCTCTTCCTCCGCCCCCCCTCCAGCCTCCCCTTTCTCGGTCGCCTCCCCCCTCCTCCCCGCCATGCCTCCTCCCGCCTCGCTCTCCCCCCCTGCCTCAGCGTCCGCCCTGGTGCGAGAAGATCTGGCAGGTGCCTGGAGCCCGCGCTCCTGCCCCTCCTTCCCCCTCCTTCCCCCTCCTTCCCCCTCCCCTCCGTCCTCCTCCCAATTCCTTCCTCCGCCTCCCTGCGTTGCCTCGACCTTGCCGAGTGGCGGCGCGGCGCCCGGAAGACGCCGAACCGCGGGAGTCGATGCTTCTGCTCGGCGTGCAGCAGGCGCTCCGTATCCGAACGTCTTGGCCAGCCATAGGCGGGGAAAAGCGGTGCAGATGGAGTGCAGAAAGTTGGAGGGAGCTTTCACGGGCACCGAGCATGAGTTCAACTGGCGACGGCAACAGAAAGTCCCTGATGGCTCCTCCACCGGACCACCTTCAAGCCTTCTATAACCCGCGCATGTCGTGACAGTGTTGGCGCCTGCGATGGCCCACTACAGTGCAGGGCCAATGTTTCGATGCCCGATTCTTTCATGAGCTGCTGTGGCTCAAGGGTGGTAGGATCAATGCAACCCATGACCTGACAGCCAGCAAGCAATGGGCCCATGTAAAGATGCCCATGGTTAATGGTTATTGCCATCACCGAGGGTCAGGTTATCTGTATCTCGTCAGGGTCAGCCCTTACTGATGGTTTGGTGCAGTGTCTTCTCCACGCTGCACCGCCGCCTCTCCCCCTCCATTATCAGTCCTCACCGTTGGTCTGTGCAGCAGATGTCAGAAAAGCGCGAACTGGGGCCTTTGCACCGTTGCCCATGATGTTGGAATGGTTGGTTGATCGCTTTCACAAGGCCTGGGTAAGCATCGGCATCATCAGCAAGGAGGAACGAAGGGACAATGGAGGAGCACAGGGAGAGGGGCGCGAGTATCCGACGGCCACCACGGCGGCGGGCTGCCCGCAACAGGGGGGCGCGCCTCGCGGCGACGACGACCGCCCAGGATGGCGGCAGCGACGACCGACGGTGACAACGATGACAGACGACGGCGGCGGTGGCCCTTTCCCCCCACCCCCCCCCGCAGCTCACCACCTACCAAACCACCCCAACCCAACCCGAAGGCCCAAATTTGCCCTCCATTTCCAGTGGGGGGGGTCGGGGAACGTTGAGAAAACACACATGAAGCCCGTACCCCCCCCAACCCGAAAGTCGGGTCTTCGGGTTGGGTTGGGGTGGTCTGGTAGGTAGTTAGCGGCAACGGCGATGGGGCGGGCCCCACGCGCGCGCGCGTTGCGGCCCCGTTGGCCCCGCCCCGCCCCCACCGAGGAGCCGGCCCCGCCGGCCCAGCCCGTGCCGACGCCCGCGGCCCAGTCGGCGGCGTTCAGGCGCCGCGGCGCCTCGGCCCCTCCTCCTCCTCCTCCTCCTCCTCCTCCTCCTCCTCCTCCTCCTCCTCCTCCCCCTCCTCCTCCACCTCCTCCTCCTCCTTCTCCTCCTCCTCCTCCTCCTTCTCCTCCTCCTCCTCCTCCTCCTCCTCCTCCTCCTCCTCCTTCTCCTCCTCCTCCTCAGTCTCTCATTTCGGTGCTCCTCCGTCCTCGCCCATGCCAGGTTCAGGAGGGCGAGGCGAGGATCGACGACACGCTGCCGTGGCGAGCCCCTCGGCGTGGTGCTCCTTCGGTTTTGTCCGAAGGCCTGGCGCTGATGGGTCCCCCACGGTGGCGTGTGGCTGATGTCGTCCTTCCTCCCCTGCAGACGTCTTTGGGACCTCTCTGGACCGACTTGGGGCCCTCTTGTGGCCGTCTTGGGGGCCTCTTTGGTCGTTCTGGGGCCATCTCGGAGGCCTCTTGGGCGATCTTGGGGCGATCTTTGGGAGCTCGTGGGCCGTCTCGGACCGTCGGAAGGCTGAAAACAAGCAAATGCCAAAATCCTTGTAACACCTAATGACAGTCAAAGCTTTGGGCCTCTTCGGGCCTTCCTGGAGGACCTTTTGGAGGTCTCGTGGACCATCGTGGAGGCCTCCTGGGGGCCTCTTGGGCCGTCTGCCGTCATCTTGAGACCGGCTTGGACCGTCTTGGAGGCCGTCTTGGACCACCTTGGGCGAATTTGGAGGCCATCTTGGCCGTCTTGGAGGCCATCGTGGGCCATCTTGGAGCCATCTAGACCAGGAAAAACATTTGGAACCACCTCGCGAGCAGCCTTCCGCGTGGCCGGCGGGATGGGCCGAAGCCCCAGGGGAGAGCTCTTTTGGAGAAAGAACCAAAACCAAGACCGTAAGAAGTTCAGCACGCGACGCACTCCTGTGATACATCAACCTGGGGCAGCGGATCGAGTGACCTTCGGACCAATCCGTCACCGTGCCTGGGCTGGGGTCAGGAGCCTCTTGGATGAATCGGAGGAGCTTGGGATGCCGCTCAGGGGGCTCCTGCATGGCTCTTGGTTGCATTTGAGATGGTTTTTGAAACCTCTTTTGGGGCCCCTTGGGGTCTTCTTGGGAGCATCTTGGATGCATCTTGGGGCCTCTTGGAGGCGCCTCAGTGGCCTCTGGGGGGGCTCTGGGGGCAATGCTGGGGGGAAAGGCCAGAATATAAATTCGCATTCCCCCTTTTGGGGCTCTCTGAGGGCCCTGTTGGGCCTCTTTTGGGCCGTCTTCGGGGCTCCTGGGACCATCGCAGAGCCCTCTTGGACCATCTTGGGACCCTCTTGGGGGCCTCATCGGCCGTCATGTGACGGTCTTTGGGGCCTCTTGGGCAGTCGGAGGCGCTGCCAGGACGGAAAAGGCGAGTGTGCTAAAATCGCACGTTTTCAAAAGAAATGGGGCGATGCTTGCCTCTTGGGGCCTTCTCGGCGGTCCTCTCGGAACACGTTTGAGCGATCGTGGGGGCCCTGTGGGACGTCTTGAAGTCATCTTGGGTCGCCGTGGGGCTACTCTGGGCCTTCTCTACGCTCTCTTCGACTGTCTTGGCGCTCTGTCTGGGCCCTCTTGGGAATTCTTGTAGGCTCCGGAGGCCCGGGGGGTGCGTTGACGAGCTCGTGATCCCCCCCCACCCCCAGACCCCCCTCAAACAGCATGTGGGACCCCAGGGGAGGGGGAAAGGGGGCGTGGGACAGCCAAATTTCTCATCCGCCTTTTCACCCCCAGCAAGCGGGGGTCGACGAATCCGTATCCATTTTGGATCAAGCACCGTCTCATCGATTATTTCTTTGCGCGCGGTCTTGGGTCGAAACGCAAGCCTGCGTTTGCACCTCTCCCGTCCTGCACTCAGACCCAGAGTCCCGTCAGAGATGGTTGGATGGAGTGCCTCAGCTCAGATCGGCGGACGGGCCGAGTGGGCTGGAGGAGGCGGTGCAGCCCCACCATGGCGTCAGGCGTCTGGCGGCACACAGCGACAGCGGTGGCAATGTCCCTTCTGCAACGAGTAGGGGTGGAACAACAAGTGCAGCAAGTGTGGCTTCAAGCGTGGATGGAGTACGTCTGCCAACCCATGCTCTGGCCAGATCAGCATGCGCCCGGCACATCTCAGCGAGAGTGTCCAGGCGGGGCACACGATGCAGAACGAGTTGCGTGGCAAGGTCGACAGACTGCAGATCGACCTGGCGGATTTTACCTCCGAGCCGAAGCTGACGACCAGCGCAGCCGAGCACCAGAACCAGCGTTCGACAGGCGACGCCCAGATCAAGCAGATCGAGGCGGCCCTGAGTGCACTACCGACCGAGGGCTTTGACGCGGAGCGCAAGCAGCTGCAGACGCAGCTGGTGGAGAGTTGGCTATCACGCGGCAGTGTCCCCTCGGCACACATACCGAGTCGTGCAATGCAGCGCCGAGAGGTCCCAGAAGCGGGTCTCAGACTGCCAGCAGGTGATCGAGCGCAACAGCCAAGCCAATCAGGAGGCACTGGTCGAGCAGAGTCGACTTCTGGCCGAGTTGGCCCACCTCCGGCAGCAGATCCCGATGAGCAGCGGGACCGGTTGTATCCATGTCATGAACTCGACGATGGACTGATCGTGAAAACAATGCAGAACGGTAGAATGGTTCCTCCGCAGCATGTCGCCGAGGCCGAGAACCTGATGAGGCAGCTGTCGAGTGGCATCCAGCAGAATGCGCAGATTGCAAGTTCGGTGACTTCCACACCCATGGAGACTGGCACCGCAGTTCGTCGTGCCAGCCCCGAGGAGCCAGGCGTGGACAGCGAGGCCAGGGAACGCAGGACGGCGGGCAAGGGCCCCCCTGGCGCCCACCTCACTTCGCGACTGTCGGCACCGCGCGGCAATAAACGGCGAGAGTGCGGAGGAGATGCCAGTTCCAACGCGAATGCATCACTGGGCGCAGGGGGCGACAACCCTGCGAGCGACGAGTTGGGGAAAGACTCGTCCGTGATTGGTCTTACTATTGCCCACGTTCCAATACTTCTTCCGTGACAGGATGAGGCAAGTTACAGTCGCAGTGCATTCGCTTCACCCAAGAGTCATACCGAGATACATCATATGATGTTTGAAGATGCCGGGTATGGGATCGTCGACATCCAAGAAGGCCGCAGTACTACCAAGCGCCACGGTGTGGGCAACTACTTCGAGATGTTCGCTGGCGCGTGCCCTGAGTCGACATGCGGCTCAGAAGTTTGGGTGTCCAATTCGTTGCATTTCCCTGTTGGTTTCTTTTGTTCAGCCCAATCCTAGAATCACGACCGTCGTCGGGGCGTCGCAGGCCACGGCCGCAGGGTTGGTGGTCTGCTCTGCGCAAGCTCCGCGCGAGGGCGCCAGCGAGCGCTCGAAAGATGCATTCTGAGAGCAGCTCGAGAGGCACCTGACATATTACTTTAAGTTCCCCTCCGATTCCACCGTGCTGCTGATCGACGCGAGCGCGCGCGCGGGCAGCGCGAGGTCCCCCGCTCTTGGTCACTCGCATCATGGCACAGAGAGAATGACAATGATGCTCGTTTTCGGCGATGCCCGGCAAACAATGGCCTGCATGCGGCGAACGCAGATTCCCCTATTACGTGGACGCGGGTGTCTTCATATCGCACGACAGCCCGCGCTGACTACGCGCGCATCAAGGCTTGCCGCAGGCAGTCTGCACGCAACGCATATGCTGATGAGAATGCGGATTTGAACCTGAATGGCCCCATTGATCACCGCCCAGTTGTGGCCGGCGCGACAGCGTCTAAGGGTGCCCAGATCGAGGAACAACGACGCGTCGAGAACTGCTTGGTAAGTCCAAGCTTTCCGAGAACCATCTGGTGGATAAGTTCGATCTGAAGATGCGGTCGTTACAGTCGCAGGCGCAGCGGTCGGTTGGCCAGCGCCTCGACCAGCTGAGCGAGTGGATATTGCACCGTGCGCGTGACATCTTCGGACCACCTCAGAAGCGACCTTGAAAACCGCGGATATCTAACGCATCCTGGGGCGTCGCGCAGATGGCCGCGCTACTTGCGCGGCTGCGTCGCAAGGGGTATGACTAGGAGCGGGCCGCCTCGTCGCGGACGGCGCGGCACGCCTTCGAGTCGGTGCTGCCTGCCAGTTTCGCGCCCGCCGGCGGCGGCGAGACCGCCGGCGGCCGCGGCTCGCGAGCCGAGGGTTGGCGGCGAGAATGGCGCGCCCGCGGGGCCGGCGCCGACGCAGCCCGAGCGCTCGGCGCTGCGGGGCGCGCGTCGGCCAGGCTGCACCGCGCCGCCCGCGCTGTCGGGCTGATCTCCAGGCAGCTCGCCAAGGCCGACCGCCAGATATGGGTCGGAATGAATGCGACGCAGGCGCAGTGGGCCCACGCGAAGGGCGACCCGCGCACCGCGCGTGCCATCAAGCGCGCCCCAGCAGGGCGCGGGCTTCCACCCGCGGCAGCGCTGCGCGGGCCAGGCGGCGAGCTCACGCGTGCCAGAGGCGAGCGCGACATGCTGACGAGAGGTCACTTCGCCCACGTTTTTCGCGGCAAGCCCCCCCGCCCCCCCTGAGGCCGCATCTACGGCCGCCGCGCCCCCCCGTTTCAAGCGCCGTGTTCGGTCTAGCAAGCTGGGCGCGACGCCGAGCGCCGCTCGCAGGGCGTTCACGCTGCCGAAGAGCAACAAAGGCGTCGGAAACGATGGTGCCCCACCAGAGTTGATCAGAGCTGCTGTCGATTCGCTCGCAGTAAGTTCTCTGAATTGCATGAGATGGTCGTCGAGCAAGAGAGATGGCCCTTGTCGCGGGCCAGCGGTAGGCTAGCGTATATATATATATATATACACATACATACATACATATATAAACAGGCAATGTCGAGGACCCTGACAACCTCTGAGGGATCCTTCTCGCCGACCACTTTGCCAGAGGTCGTTCTATCAATTGTGGTCTGTCCCGAATAGATGGTAAGTGGAACGCGCGTCTACCCGGCATGCAGCGCGGCGCGACTACGATGCGCGGCGCAGTCTATGCGTCACACCGAGCACTCGCGTTAATTAAGATGGCCAAGCTGCAAGATGCGCGCGCGTCTTTGCGGCCCCTCGATCTCGCTGAAGCGTTCGATCGAGTGGCGGGGGAGCTCGTGCGCGGAATGACAGACGAGCAGCTAGCCGAGGCTCTCCTGCACTTCGCCCCCCTCGGCCTCTCAGAGGCCGCAGCGCGCGAGATCGCAGCGCTCGCGCGCGGGCGGCCCGGCCTTCCAGCAGTGGCAAGTGGGCCCCAGAACAGCTGAGCTCATTGCAAGACTGCACCGAACGGCATGGCGCCAGCATGCTGGCCCCCCAGAAGTGGCGCAGACCTTCGCGGGCGGCCGCCGGGAATGCGCCTTCGGCGCCGCCATGTCTAACGGAGCGCACAGCATTGCACCGTTCACGTCGTGCTCTGAGTGCGCCAGGTCAGGCTTTGGCTCGAGGCTCTCTCGAAGCGAGGGCCCTCCTGGAGCGCTAGCCCGCGCGAGCGCGCGCATCGTCTTCCTCGTCTCCACCCCTGCCCGCCTCAATGCTGCAATCAACGAGCCGATGAAGACTGCCGCTTGCACTAGAGATGAACTGGAAGCCTGGCGCGCCTGAGCGCGTGGTTTGCGTCTAGAGGAGAGCTGAGCAGTGAACAGCATGCTAAACTGAAGCGCGGAGATCAGCGCTGCTTCAAGTTTCCGGGGCTAGACGTTTCGTTGCACGCAGTAGACGAGCGCAAGCACCTAGGCTGCGTCTCGACCCCCGATGGCCGTTTAAAGCGGGATGCCGATACCTCGCGAACCATGAGCGCGTGCGTTCTGATTGCTTGAAAGTGTTGGGCGTAATTGAGTTGCATCAGAGTGTCCGTCTGGCGTTTGCCGACTCACTGCTCCTCCATGGTAGGTTGTTGTTTAATGGTCGTATCATGTGTGGCACGCCCGAGTAGATCTGACCTCTCAGTGCCCCACATACGCGCGCTCTTTCGGCGAGTTGCGGATGGCCCCAATTTCGGAGAGGCGAAGTACACATATGCGCAGATCCGCGAACAGCTCGGGCGCCCGTCTCTCGACTACTGGACGTTGCGCAAGCGTCTCCTGCACGTTGCTCGTCTTGTTCATGTTGCCCCTGGCCCGCTCCAGGCCCTGCTGCAGTTTCGGTGGATCAGCAGGCCCTGGGCTGGGTTCGACAGATCCTGGAGGGCGTTCGGCAAGTATGGAGGCGGGATCCAGCTTTCGCGCTGCTCCCTGACCCCGTCGTCTTTGCCGATGCGCGGCGCGATCCTGGGTCGCACGCCCTCGCGTCTTCGAGAGAGAGAGAGAGAGAGAGTGCAGCGATTTTTTGTTTCTCCCTCAGCGTGCGATTCTCAGGCGCACCAGCGCGCCTCGCAGGAGCGCGGCTCACTCCCGTTGGCGCGCAGGCCCTGCCCCGAGCGCCCAGCTTTTCTCACCGGCAAAGCGTCGAGGATGCATCAGCGGATGAAACGGTGTCCCGCCAGGATGCATGTAAACGAGCGCGGCGCGCGCCCAATATGTCAGACAGATTTCAGGCAGCGGCTCCGTTGCATTGCTCATTCGCCTGGCAGCCGCCGCCAGGGATGTGGGAGTTTCCTGATGCAGCGTGCTCCTCCTCCCCTCGCCCTGCAGAGACTGGCCCAGCTGGACCTCGTGGACAGAGAGGCCCGCCGCGCCGCCCGCAGGAAGGGCTATGCACACCCTTTAGCCGAAAGCAGTGTTCGGACGAAGGAGGGCAAATGCATGCGTTTTCCACGCATGTGACATGCTATACGTGTATTTTCGCACGTCTTGAGACACCTCTGAGGTAGCCTGGCGGAATAAAAAACGAAGCACCGAAGCCTGCAAACTACAGCAGGTCGACGGATGGATGGCCCGATGGATGGCCAGTGGTTTTCAAAGTGCGAGTGTCGCCTCAGCGCCGAGTGCGTTCGTATGCGAGTTCCCCACAGTCACGCCGGCAGGGATTGCATCCAGATCCACGGTTTCTTAGAATTTCTCATGGAAAGGATCGCGAGCATCTACGCGCAGTGGATATGGGTAACATTTTGAACTTTCTGCAGGAAAGAGGATTAACCGTATACTTTCGAGCCTCGGGCCTTTAGGAAGGGAATCCGAAAATCCGAGAGGCAGTGGATATGAATAGAAGTCTTGCCCGCGCGCTGCACGGGTGGAGCGGTGTTTTTCACAGTGTGGTTCTCTATTTGGCGCCGCGCACATTCGCCTTCACAGCTTGCAGCAGTTACACAAGTGATGGGCGGTTCGTTTTCAAAGTTGGGTCATCGCTTGAGACCTCTTCAAAGGAGCAGCATCACAATAGCAGAATCGGTGCAACACCCGCACGGACGGAGGGCGGTATCGTTTCAGAACGGGGGTACTGCGGTTGATGTCGTTCGATTTCATGTTGCCACATGGTGCAGCATGGAGCCACCACGCGGATGGAGGGTGATTCTTTGGCGGGGCCCAGTTGTCGCTGGGCATTTCCTTACCGTCATTGTTGGCGGAATCAGGGTTTGTTCAACGGTTTCGTACACCCTGGCGCCCATGCGCCCTCGGCCGTTAGGGTGTAGCCTGACACCCTAGTACCCTTGTGCACCCAAGGCCGCTAGAACGCATGTATCTTTACATCCCCACACCCTCACACCCGAGGCTGCTAAGGTGTAGCCTTGCACCCTCGCACCCTTGCACCCTAGACCGCGGGGGTGTAGCCTTGCACCCTTGCACCTTAGGCCGCCAGGGTGTGTGCAGCCTTACGCACACCCTAGGCCGCTGGGGTGTAGCCTTACACCATTATTACACTCTCCGTGAGCCGCTAGAGTGTAGCGGTGTAACCTTACACCCCTGCACCCTAGGCCGCCACAAGGTGCATGACAACCCCCACGGGCGTAAATGGCACAAGAGGAGGACGAACGGCCGCCGAGACCTCCTCGAGGTCTCCAATGGCACCTAAATCACTTTCATGGGAAGGCCTCCGGGGGCCCAACGAAGAGGCATAGCATCAAAAGGGGGACAGGGGGATTGGAGGACGAGCACAGGACCACCCCTCATTCCCCGCTCGTTCTTCTGTACTCCTGGCTCCTCCTCCTCTTCCTCCTCCTCTCCATCATCAGCATCACCATCATCATTACCACGACCCTCTCGCTATTGCATGCGTCGCTGCGGCCAAAGGTGTAAGGATATACGGGGGCAAGGCCGCAATTACGCATGCAAAAGGAGGAGGAGGAAGAGGGGCAGGATGATGCAAGCTACCCTTACGCCCTTATGGGCGCAAGGGTATAGGGGTGTAGGGGTGTTACAGGTGAAAGAGGATGAAGGGGGAATAGCCGCGGACCCCCCCCAAAGAGTTCTCGAAATGCCACCCGCACGTTTTTCATTTCCGAGGCAAAAGATGGTACAGATGATCTTTTCCATTTTTCTGCGTGAGCCCTGTGTGATGCCAGTGGCCCGCGAGACCCTTGTGACCCCCTGTGATCCTGGAGGCCCTTATGCCTTCATGTGACCCATTGTATTGCAGTGTATTGCGTCGTCTCCCGCTGGGGGTACTGCACGGGCGCTGGCGCGGGATCATCGTTGTAGCGCCTCATGACCTTATGACCTTGGGACCCTCTGCGACCGGCCTCCTCTTTTCCTTTCCCCTGTTTCCCCTCTCGGCCCCCATTCTGATCCCAGGCGACCTGCGTTCTCCGCGAACCTTCCCAGGGCCCGAGAGACCCCCGGGGCCCCAGGCAGAAGTTTCGACCCAGAGGCCCAGGCGTAAGTCCAGAGCTGGGCCGCCCAGGTCCAAACTTATGCTAGCGCCGCCGCCCCCCCCCGCGGTACTGGGCCACAGCTGGAGTCTGGAGGTCCCCAGGTCGGGAAGGCCCCCTTTATCTTGGAGGTCACCCACCCTCCCACCTCCTCCGTCCCTCTCCTCTCCCTCCTCGCCTTCTCCCCTTTTTTCCCTCCTCCCTTCTCCATCCCTCCTTCATCCTCCCGTCTGCCTCCTTCCACGGTTCCTCCTCCCGCCTCCGTCCCAGTTGCCCAACCAGTCATTCCGAAAGGTTTCGTTCACCACCAGCTTTTTTGAGCCGAGCTATCTGGGTCACTTTGTATTCATATAAATGAGCTTGATGTTTCCCAGGGTGACGCAACCGCCAAACCCAATCAGTGGGCAAGACTGTCAGCGCTGCCTTTCTTACGTGGCCCCGTTTGACGAGACATGTAGCCGTTTGATGCGGAGGGAGCTTAAAGGCTGTTGAACCTCAGGGCCTCTATGAAACGCACATCTTTGCGTGCTTCCGTGGACAGTATGAGAGATGACTTCAGACAGGCATTCGAGGACTTGCGACGGCGGTGCCTAGAACGCCAGATCACAAGAGTCGCGCGTGAATGTAACAATGTGCGGTTGCCAGTCGTGCTTTGTGGTTCCATTCTCTTGTGAGAGTTTGAAGGGCGACAATGTGACCCCGATATGGGAAGCCGTATTCTCCTCAATGTCAAATTGGAATCGTTGTACGTTCGAGGGGTGGTGCAACATCCGTGTACGAAGCAATGCCTCTCGAAGGTTGGTCGTCATGACGATACGCATGTGACAGACAGTTCGTTATTCTGCAAATGCACGTGCTGCCAGCCAGGGAGGAACATCAAAGACTACCGTGCGATGTTGGCAGTGTCAGGCCGTGTTGCACTGCAGCTGCCTCCGACAGGCCGCGCCTCCGTGCCAGCCCACCACCTTGGGAGGGGCCCCCAGAGGACCGACCGAGACTTGGCAAGCTGCCCCCAAGACCGCCTCAAAAGGCCCCCAAGAGGGCCCCAAGACGGGCCAAGAGTGCCCCAAGACGGCCCAACAGGCGCCCAAGACGGCTCAAGAGGCCCCCAAGGCGGCCCCGAACATGAATCGAAAATCCAAGCCTTCCGCCCCAAGAGGCGCCCAGGATGCCCCAGAAGCCCCCAACGAGGCTCCAAGAGGCCCCCACGAGGCCCCAAAACAGCTCCCCTGAGGCCTCAAAACTGCCTCCAGAAGCCCCCGAGAGGCCGACAGCACCCGCGACTCCCTCACGCCTCCGCGTGTGCGAGAGTCACGGTGGCGGAGTGCCAACAGGGCAGCAGCTGCGGCCTCGGGTGATAGGCCCTGGCACCTGGAAGCAACGTTGCGCTGCATGGGAGAACCCGCCGCGGCAGGAGGAGGAGGGGGAGGAGGAGGGGGAGGAGGAGGAGGAGGAGGA
>CAUYUJ010014563.1:0-82500 GCA_963575745.1 Prorocentrum cordatum
ACAGAGGGGCCAATTCGTCGATGGGCTTTCGTCGAGCCCTGCAAGAACTACAACAACCATGGGCTGCTTGTCGGCCGAACCCTCCCAAGGAGGATGAGGAGGAGGAGAAGGTGAAGAGGGGAAAGCCGAGGAAGGTGGGGGATGATTTGAGGAGGTAGAGGGTTGACCACTCGGCTCCTCCCCCGCGATGTCGCGCGCCTCTGATGCTCTTCAGGCCCTGCGCGCGCTCCTCCTCCAGGGCTGCGTCCTTGGTCAGCGTGCCGCATGCCAGACGACGCGCGATGTCGTTGCACCACGCCATCGCCAGCGGCTCCCCTGCCTTGATATCCTCGGCGAAGTCCTTGCAGGGAAATCCTCCTCCTCCTCCTCCTCCTCCTCCTCCTCCTCCTCCTCCTCGTCCTCCTACTCCTCCTCCTGCTTCTCCTCCCTCGCTCCTCCTCCATCCCTCCTCCTCCTCCTCCTCCTCCTCCTCCTCCTCCTCATCGTCCTCCTCTACATCCTTCTCATCTCCCTCCTCCTCTGCCCCTCCCTCCTCCTCCTCCTCCCCCTCCTCCTCCTTCTCCTCCTCGGCACCATCATCATCATCATCACCATCGCCATCCGCATTCTCGTCCTCGTCCTCATCCTCCGCCTCCTCCTCCTCAGCATCATCATCATCATCATCAGCATCATCATCATCACCATCATCAGCATTATCAGCATCATCAGCATCAGCATCATCACCCTCGCCTCATCATCCTCATCGTCATCCTCATCATTATCTTCCTCATCCGAGTCCTCATTCCTCCCTCACTCTCTCTCTCCCCCTCCTTTTTCCTCCCCCACCTCTTCCTCCTCCCTCGCTCCAGTATCTGCAGACCCTCGGGCCCTGCACGTCCATCTGCAGCACTTGCCAGCCGTCCATCATGATCCTGGCCAGGCGCTGCGGTGGCTTGCCATGATAGTTTTTGTTCTTGAACGAGGTCTGTATGTGGAACTCGTCAGTCTTGATGTTCACCAGCTCGATGCCTGCCACCTGCGCGCTGGCCTTTTTGCCCTTGCCGTTGCCGTTGCCCTTGCCCTTGGAGGTGTCGTGCTCAGCGGCTCCGTCTGCTGCTGCTGGTTCTGCTGCGGCTGCTGCTGCTGCTGTTGCTGCTGGTTTTTCGTGATCTCTGCCTTTGCCGATGCCCTTCTTGCCCTGTCTCTTGCCCTTGCCCTTGCCCTTGGAGGTCTGCGCGCTCTCAGCGGCTCCGTCTGCTGCTGCTTCTGCTGCTGATGCTGCTGCTGCTGTTGATGTTGCTGCCCCCTCTGCTGGTGCTGCTCGTTCTGCTGGGGCTGCTGCTGCTGCCGTGGCCGCACCTGGGGTCGCGATGAACGCCATGGCGATGGCCTGCGATGGGGCAGGATCGAGGAGGAGGAGGAGGAGGACGAGGAGGAGGAGGATGAGGACGAGGGAGGATCGAAGAGGAGGAGGAGGAGGAGGAGGAGGACGGGTCCGAGGAGGAGGACGACGAGGAGGAGGAGGAGGAGGAATAGCAAGAGGATCGCAAGTCGCAAGCCTGCGGCACCGAACGCGCGTACCCGTCGGACCACCTCGCGATCATCGGGCCGGTCATCTTCGCATTCTCGGGGGGGTACATGCACTCGCAGTACTCTTTGTACTTGTTGCCCGGCGTCCGCTGCGCGCGGTAGGCCAGCTTCAGCTCCTGGTCGTAATCGAAGTCCCAGAGATCGTCGCCTTCGGCGGGGGCGTTGCGACGCCGCCCCCCTCCTCCCCCACCCGCGGTAGGTGGCCGCGCGTGAACCCTACCCCCACCGCCCCGCGATTCCTAAGGAGATTCGGGGTTCGAGGGGCCCCCCGAACGAGATGGCCCCCTACCCCCATGCACCTTAGAAATCGCGGGGAGTGAGGGTGGGGTTCGCGCGCGGCCGCCGAGAGTGAATATCGTTTAACCGATCCCCATCCCCAGCGGCGTGGCATGGGCCCCGCTGGCCGAGTTCCTACAGATGGAGATGTAGGCTGTTCCCTTCGAGTTTCGAGGGGCGCACCCCCGAAGGGGGTAACGTGGCGGGGGTCTCGAAGGGGATGGGGATGGGAATGGGGATCGGCTAAGCTGGTGGGGCGGGCCGAGGAGGAGGAGGAGGAGGAGGACGAGGAGTAGAGTGGAGAGGCCGTCGCTCGGATCCGACTCGGAACCCATGGGCGAAGATCCAACCCCGTCGGAGCCAGCCCCGTCGTTTTGAAGGCCCTCGTCGAACTCTTTACGGCCCAGACGGGCCGTCGCCCTCGGGAACAGCGCACTCGCCCTCGCCGCCTCCTCTGCCGCCCTGGCGGTCCTCTCCGCCAGGATCCTGCTCCTCGTGGTCCTCGTCGCGTCCGCCTCCGACGCCTTTTCCTTTTCTGGGACTGGTCTGGTGACGTTTTGCCTCTGGTGCGAATTCTCGGGGGACCCTCAGCGCATCCTTCTCCTCCTTTTCCGCGCCCAGGGCCCCCGCTCCTTTTTGCGAGCATCATTTTGGCAACCATATTTTTTGATGACGGCGAGGGCGACGGGTGCGATACGAGCTTCTTCTGCAGCGTGAGGACCAAACCGTACTTCTGGAACCACTTCGGCGGGCGTCTAGGGCCGCGCTGCATCCCCCTCGCACTCGTTTCCTCGTCCCCTCTTTTTCTTGGCATCCTCGCCCACCCCCTCGTCAGTTTTGCCACCGCGCTCGTCGTCCTTCCGCCAACTCCTCATCTTCAAGTTGCCGTCCCTCCGTCGACCTCCCTACCCCTCCCTCCACCGTCGAACCCACCTCCGCCCCCCTCCTCATCCCTGCCGCACCCCCCCCCCCCCCCCCCCCCCCTCAACCTTCGAACTCCCCTTCTGCCCCCCTACACCTCCCATGCAATCGAAACGGGATTTCCTGCTGTATCGAGCTGCGTGTCTGAACAGCGTCCTCAAGCGCTCGCCGTTCTCCTCCGCCCAATCGTCTAACTCCTCGTGCGAAAGCGCGAACCTCGGTGCGGGAGCTTTTCTCTCTCTCTCTCTCTCTCTCTCTCTAACACTCTCCTTCTTCTTTCTCGATCTCATCTCTCTCTCTCTCTCTCTCTCTCTCTCTCTCTCTCTCTCTCCTCTCTCCCTCTCCTTCTCTCTCTCTCTCTATATATATATCCCTCTCTCCCTTTCTCTCCCTTTCGATCCCCTCTCCCTCCCCCGATGCATCTTTCCTCTCCTCGCTACGAAACGCCGATCGCCACGAACGTGATCGGGGCCCAATGCGAACTCCTAAGATCAAGAACCCACGTGCGCCAGCGATCTGCTTCAAGGCCGCCTCCAAAGCGGTCGGCAAAAACTTCAGTTGGCGGAGATCTCGCGAGCGGCAGTCCGCTGGCCCGATACAAGGGCACCGACGCCGAAATATGTTGGAACTCGGTTTGTCCTCTTCTCCCTCCTCCGCCTCCTGTCACGCCTCTTCTGCTGATGCTGCCCCTCCCTCTCCCATCCCCCCCCCCCCCCCCCCCCCCCCCCCATCCTACAACGGCGGGCGACCCAAGAGCGATAGATGATCAATGCAGCGTAGCTCCTCATCTTCTGAGGCTGGGGCTTGCTCTTCACGGGGTTCTTGGGGCACTGGGCGACCCGATTAGCCCATATTTCCCCTCCCCCCCTGCACCGTCAATTAACTTAAGAGCTGGGGGATCGAGAAGGAAGAGGGGGAGGGGAGAACGAAAAGGAGAAGGAGCAACAGAGGCAGCGACGCCTTGTTCACCGCGCCGTGGAGCCCCGCCGCTATCGCGGCCATGTCTGAAAAAACGAAGTGTCGAAGCCTTTCGTCGCTGCTGTGGCGTTCCAGAACTCGAGCCCGACATGGCTGTGCCCAGACAGGGGCGGGTGGGATGAGCAGCAGCAACCGATGCCGGGGCCCCAGTGATCAAGCGACCGAACCGAAACCGACAACACGGGGTGGACGCCGCTCTCGGCGAGCCGCAGGTCGAGCCGAGCCCACCGCAGCGACGAGGGCCCGCCCGATCGAAGGAAAACATTACGAACGCGAGATTCGTCAATCTAAATCCGCCGACCCCGAGGGGCCGCAGGCTCGTCACGAACGAATGCCCCTAGGGGTTGCAGGCCGTCGCTCGTCCTTCGTCGCCTTCGCCGCCGCGCTCGTCGCCGATCGTTTCCTCGTTCGTCGTCGCCGCTGTCGTCCGTCGGCGTTCGTCGTCGTCGCTACCGCCGTCGTTCGTCGACGCCGTTCGTCTCGTCGTTCGTCGTCGCCGCTGCCGTGGCTCGTCGTTCGTCGTCGTCGCAACCGCCGTCGTTCGTCGTCGTCGTTCGTCTCGTCGTTCGTTGTCGCCGCCGCCGTTTCCTCGTCGTCGTTCGTCCTCGCCGCCCCTGTCTATAGAGGAGCCCTGGGCCCCGAAGGAATCATTGGACTTGCCGCCCCAAAACCCAGCGAAACCTCGCTATATGTTATGGCATTGTATTTGTGCTTAGCTATGTTTTATTATTAATATTATTATTATTATGTATACACAGATATCTGTATATATATACATGTATATATACATATATACACATGTATTTTACAATACAGATGTATTGTATTAACCACATCAACATATTTTGTATATATTATATATAATTCAGTCGTGATCTGATGGTGGTGGCGACGATGGTGATGATGATAATTGGAAACAGCGAAAAGGCGCACCGCGACGCGAAAAGGCGCACAACCCAAGCGCGCCACGTCACAAGAGCACAGCTCAAAACGAGCCGGATGAAAAGGCGCACCAACCCTGTGGGGAATGTTTTGACCTGGCTCGCTGTGTGCCCCGATGGCCATTGGCTCGTTTGAATCAGCATTGGCCTTCGCAAAATTTGGCCCATGGTCTGGGCGCCAGATGAAGCCGCGCTTGTCTGCGGCGCCCGGCGGCGGGGTGCCTCGACCGAAGGGGATGTCGACCTTTGGCCAGGCGCGCTGAACGCGTCGTTGACGCGGGCAGACCCGACGCCGAAGGTGGCCGACAAGCTGCGCTTACCCACCGGCGCCCCGTGGCGGCGCAGGGACTTGCAGCACTCGGTAAAAGGCCGCGCGCGGGAAGAGCTGCTCCCGAAGAGAATCAAAACCTTGTTGGAGCTCCGCGTCTAGCGCCATCATCCTAGGGTGGGCTTTGGCTTCGCGGCGCCGCTGCGTGGCTCGTTGCTGAGCAGAGCCATCACCTGTGCCAGGCTTGCGATGCCCTCTAATTGTGGCGCCCGCCGCCTGTGAGGGCCCCGTTGGTTGCGGCAGTTGCTTCATCTTCCCAGATGGTACCACGGATCCACGTCACTTGGAACGCTGGGCGTTCTGAATGCTTTGGACCTCGGTGCGTCCGAACTGGCGCACGGCACCATCGAGGTGAGTGGGTCGCGGTCGAGTGGATTGTGGCGCCGCCGACTGACGGGGACCTTGCGCTCGTGACCCGTGCGTTGCGGGCCCTTGAGGCCGAGGACGACCGCGGCGAGGGGGTCGTCTTGGCGCTGGGGCGCAGCCAGGATGGCTGGTGCGACTTCGGCCGTGCACAAATAGACTTAACTCTTTCGCGCGGTCGCGCCCGCGTCGGCGTCTACTACCCGCTCGTGGGCCCTAGTGACTGGAACGCCCCAGTGGCTCGGATCCAGGGAGTAGCACGGGATAACGACCGAGGCCTTGGGCGCCTGCGGCCGAGCCTCATCCCCCGCGGCGTTTTGGCCGCGGGTGCGCTCGTAGCGCAGGCGGGTCCATCAGACCTCGCGGGTAGCGCGCAGGCGGTGGAGTGCGTGCAGGAGGTCTTCTGGAGAACCACGGTGGGTGGTCCATGCCAGCTCCATTGCGTCGCTGGCTTTCTGGGCAAGCTCGTTGTAGGCGGGCACTGGGCGGTCACCTCTGCATTGGCAGAGAGCCTCGATGCATGCATCCTTCCGCGCGAGCTTTCTCTCGGGGTTGGGTGCTGTGCGTCGAGGGCCTCCAGTTGGCTGAGCCGCTGGAGGGTGCCATGGCGCACGCCGGCGGATAGGGTGTGGGCGACGTATCAGTTGCGCCCCTGGGGGGCGGGAGCGGTCTCGCCTTGGGAAGGCTACGTCTAAGACTCGCAGGCACCCCAGTGCCTTGAGCCGAAACAGAGAGAGAGAGAGAGACAAAGAGAGAGAGAGAGAGAACGAGAGAGAGAGAGAGAGAAAGAGAGAAAGAGAGAGAGAGAGAAATATATATATATATAGAGAGAGAGAGAGAGAGAAAGAAACAGAACAACAGAGAGACAGAGAGACAAAGACAGAGAAAGAGAAAGAGAGAGAGAGAGAGAGTGAGAGCGGGAGGCGGAGGAGAAAGAGGAGGAGGAGGGTGAAGAGGAGGAGAAGGGGGAGAAGGAGAAGGAAACGGAGAAAGAGAAGAAGGAAAAGGAGGAGGAGGAGGAGGAGGAAAAGGAGGAGGACAAGAGGACAGGAATCCGCCGACCCTGTCGGAGTGTCAGTTCGAGTCGTCGTCTCCGTCCGTCCATCGTCGTCTCCGTCGTCCACTTTCCCTGCGCCCTTCTCAAGCTTGTCAGCGAGAGAAAAATCGAGCAATGTCGTAAAGTCGAAGGGAAACCCCTTCCCTTTGATCCTCCCCCGTCGGGGGGTCCCCAGGGGGGTAAGAAGGGGTACGGGGAGGGGGTCCGGGGTCCCGGGGGGGGGGGGCCGGGGGGATGGGGGGGGGTCTGATACGCATCCCCCCTGGGGGTCCTGGGGCCTCAGAAAATACCAAAACAGGCCAAGAGTGCCCCAAGAGGCACCCGAAACGGTCCAAGAGGGCCCCCATTCGCGCAACGATCGGTCCACGCCTTCACGCCCTCCAGACTGCTCAGGAGGCCTCCGCGACGCCCCAGGAAACCTCTAAGAGCACTCCAGAAAAGGGCCCCAAGAGGCCAAACTCACACAGATTTCCCGTTGGTTGTTTTTCAAATTTGGGCGTTCTCGCGTTTTCCACTTCCCGTCGCTCCGACACGGCGCAAGAGGTCCCCAAGAACGCTCCCAAACTGCCCAAGAGGCCTCCAAGAGGGCCTCCAAACAGCCCAAGAGGACCCCAAGACAGCCCGAAACGCCTCCAAAACGTCCCAAGAGACCCCCAAGACGGCTCCGAGAAGAGTGACCAGACGGGAGACCCGAACGGACATTTCGAGTCCTCGCCCCTGAGAGGCTCCCAGGAGGCCCCCTCAGGTTCCCAAGAGGTCCCAAGAGACCCACAAGAGGTCCCCAGGAAGCCCGAAGAGGCCCCCTCGAGGCCCCCTCGAGGCCCCCAAGAGGCTCCTAAGAGGCCCCCAAGAGGCCCCAAAATTCCTCCCCTGAGGCCCCCGAGAGCTTCCACAGAAACCCCAAAAAGCATCCCTGAGGACTCTGGCCCACGTCAGCGTCGTCGTCGTCGCCGCCGCCGCCGTCGTGGTCGTGATCGTGGTCGTGGTCGTGGTCGTGGTCGTGGTCGTGATCACGGTCACGGTCACGGTCGTCGTCGTCGTTGTCATCGTGGTCGTCGTGGTCGTCGTCGTCGTCGCCGTCGTCGTCGTCGTCGTCGTCGTCGGCGTCGTCGTCTCTCTTCGGGGTCGGCGGCACCGGCCGCGAGGCCTTCGCAATAAGGAAGCAGGGAGGGGAGGGAGGAGGGGGAGGAGGCATGGGAGGGGGGGAGGCAGAGGAGGGAGGGAGGCAAGGGAGAGAAGAAGGGAGAGAAGGAGGACGAGAACGAGGACGAGGACGACGCCGACCGACGCCGACCGACGACCTCGACCGGCGCTCAGCGACGGCGCCGATCGGCCTCTGCCGTGCGAGGTCAGCGGCGCCGCGCACGGGCGCCGCGCGGCATCGAAGGACCGCTCGGCAGCGGGCGGCCCTCCGACGGCGCGCGGAGGGCGTCGCGACGCTCCCCGCGGCGGCCCCGAGGCTGGCAAGGGCTCGGGCCAACACCCGCCCACTGCAGGAGGCGCTGCGCGCGGCTGGCGCGCGTGGCGCGCGCGCGGGCTGTGTCGCAGTGCGCAGCCGCGGCGAGGCGGAGCTGCTGCGCGGCAGCCGCGGCGGCGGCGGCGGCGGCACGGCGGCGGGGGGCTGCGGCGTCGACGACCGCGGGGGCACCTCGTCCTCCTCCTCCTCCTCCTCGTCCTCCTCCTCGTCCTCGTCCTTGTCCTCGTCGTCGTCGTCGTCCTCCTCCTCCCCTCCTCCTCCTCCTCCTCCTCCTCCTCCTCCTCCTCCTCCTCCTCTCCTCTCCTCCTCCTCCTCCTCTCCTCCTCCCCCCTCCTCCTCCTCCTCCCCCCTCCCCCTCTTGCTCCTCCTGCTCCTCCTCCTCCTACTCCTCCTCCTCCTCCTCCTCCTCCTCCCTCCTCTCATATCATCTCATCATCATCATCATCATCATCATCATCATCATCAGCATCATCATCATCATCCGTATCATAATCAACATCAGCATCAGCATCAGCATCAGCATCATCATCATCATCATCATCATCATCATCATCATCACCACCAACATCATCGGCAGCATCATCACCACCACCATCATCATCAGCACCATCATCATCACGACCAGCATCATCATTACCATCATCATCATCATCATCATCACCATCATCACCATCATCACCATCATCACCATCATCATCATCATCATCATCATCATCATCATCATCATCATCATCATCATCATCATCATCATCAGTTTCATCATCATCATCATCAGCATCATCATCATCATCATCATCATCATCATCATCATCATAATCATCATATTCTTCATCATCATCACCACCACCATCGGCATCATCATCATCATCGACATCATGAAAATCAGCATCAACAGCATCATCAGCATCATCAGCATCATCATCGTCATACAACAACAACAACAGCAGCAGCAGCAACAACAACAACAAAGACAAATACAACAACAGCAATCGTTTAAGCACGGTTCGTTCTTATCTGCTCGCGTGCCAGCAACACGTATATTCTGAACCCTTGATACCCGCCCTCTTCGTCTTCGAACGTACCCCCGTGGGGGGTATATTAGAAGGAAGGGACAAAGGGAAGGGAGGAGGATGGAGCACGAGAGAGAGAGAGAGAGAGAGTAGCAGAAGGGGGGCCAGGAGCAGAAAAACCACGTTGCAAAACCAGACGGGCAAATCGGGCGGGTAGGCCCTTCCAGGCGGGTCGGGAAGGAGGGCCCAGGCGAACAGGTCGAGCAGGCGGGTTGCTGAAGTGTGCGTCCTGCATGAATCGCGAGGAAGTCTCAACGACAACTCGATTCCCATATCAATCGTGAAGAGACCGACAGCGAGAGCGTGACTCCTGAATGTCGAGGGCGCGGCGTCTGAGAATAAATTGCGAGAAACTCCCACGCGAGAGCGCGATTCCTGCGCGAGAGTGCGATTTGGTAATAAGTTGTAGGGAAGTATCAGGCGGGCGCCGTTGCTGTTGAGCTCGCGGCCCAACAATGCAGTTTGAGGAAGAAATTTTTCCTTAATAATAAACAAGGTGCGAGCCCCGGGAAAGGCACTTCAATTGAAAAAACACATATGTTACCGGAGGGGTGATCAACAATCATTGCTACTTAATATTAAAAATCCAACAGCGACAGCAACAGCAACAGCAACCGCATCTCCAGAGTTGCGCCACCCCCTCCCTCCTCCTCTTCCTCCTCCTCCTCGTACGGACTACGCCCCCGGGGTGCCGCATCTGCTTCCCCGAGAAGAGTTTAGACGCCTCCTATATTGGGCCACAGCACATGGGGTCCGAATATCGCGCCGCATATCGCCGATGCATAGGCGATGCACCAGCGAAGCTGGCGATGCACCAGAGGAAACCTGACCGGACAAGAACGGGAAGCGTCCTTTTGTATCCTGGGCTTATGGGATATCCTACGTTCTCAATATGCGTTGCGCAAGTCTGTCGTGGCGTGCGTGCTATTGCGCGTGCGCGTGCGTGCGTGGAATATGTGCACGTGCTTCCGTGCGTGGTGGTCTGCGGCATTGCTGTGTTGTGCCGTTCTGCTCTGCCGTGCTCTTGCGGTCTGCGTGAACGTATGTTGCCTCCCTGTGTGTGCGTGTGTGCGTGTGTGTGTGTGCGTGTGTCAAAAAGGCCTAGCGTAATTACACTGGACCACGCGCACAATAGAACGGACGTGATATGCAATGCGCAACCACCGCGTCGGCACGCCCCTCGCTGGTTTGGCCACCGGTGAGCCGAAACGCGGTGCTCCCGTCAGTGGCGTGTCCTGATGAGGGACGGGAGCTGGTAATATAGAAATTGACGTATCTTTAATTCGACTGTGTAGCACACGGTTCATCGTCGGCGACACCATGTGCAGCACACGGTTCATCGTCGGCGACACCATAGGGGCCATGGCATCATGGACACCTTCGGCTATCACAACATCGAATGTTTTTTTTTACATTCTTTACAAATCGCTGAATAAAGGTCTCAGGGTGACTGATGGTCTTTTGACCTGGCAAAAGTGTCGGACGCGCTACGGCATGCTCCATGGCATTATTTCGCTACTACCGCGAATGTCCAAAAACATCCATGAACCGCTTTGCGGCCCCTTCAAAGAAGCCTTACAATCCGCTTGTGCGGCAGCCTGCTGATTTTGTTCCGCGCGGGCACTCCCTCTGCTTCTGCCCCTCCTCTCTTCGCACCTGTCGCCCCGCGTCGCCCATTTCTCTTCTTCCCCCCCTGCGTTCCCCGCCCCAACTCATGTCCCTACCTTGCAACAATCTTACAACAATCTCTGTTTGTAGAGTTGTGCAACCCGGAATTCTGGGGCGTTCCGTCCGGGCCTGCCGACTCCGCCCGCGCGTCCTCCATGGTCGGGCATTGTTCCGCGTAGGCGGCGTTGCATGTACGTTTTAGCACTAGGTGGTGTGCCATGGGGGTGACACTGCCCTCACTTTCCTCCTCTCAGTATTCTTTCCTCGCTTTGTCTTGCCGTTTGTCGTTGCGATTGCTGTCGTCGCTGTCGTCGTCGTTTCTGCCGTGCCGCTTTCGGCATCACCGTGCGCGCCGCGCAATGCTTAGGCGCGGTTGGGGCGTTCCGCGTGTTTCTCTGCTTCGCAATCGGGTCGTCGTCGTGGTCTCGGTCGTGCTCGTCGCCCCCGTTCCCCTTTCCCTCCTTCCTTTCCTCTCGCTTTCCCGCGTCGTCTTCCTCGCTTTCTCTCGCCCTGTCCCCCCCCCTTCGTCGTCGTCGTTGTTGTCGTTGTCGTCGTACGTGGCCACGCCGCGTGGGAAAACCCAGCGGCCAATAGAGTCTTTCCTCTGAGAATCGGGGTAAGATGACAAAGGAATTAAGGTTTCATGTTCACTCTGCTCAGTGGAAGAGGGTACGGGATGAGACATCGATAAGACAAGTAACCGGTAAGCAAATGTACTCTATCAAGAAAACTAAGTGAGAAGGCCGGCCGGCCGACGACACGACTACGACGAGGGAGCGACCCCTCGGCGCGCGCGTGCGAGCCAGCACGCTCCTCTTACCTGTAAGCACACGCGGCTGCGGAAGGTTACCGCAATCACAGTCATACAGCGCGCAGCAAGACAAGCGATATGATAAGCAGCATTAAGATGAAGCGGAGAGGAGCATATCTACTCCCCCAGCGGCGGGCCTCGTAGAGCCCATCCAGCCACAGCACCCCTGGCCTGTACATATATACAACCACCGGAGCCAACCGCAAAAGACTTTTACGGCTCAACGGTGGCCGCCAGGGGGCTAAGGGCCGAAGAGGCCCGACGACTCCCACCATCAGATAAATAAATTCTCTCCGCCGATTCGGCTTCACCGATCGGCAGAGCTGATTCATTCGTCCGACGCGACTTCGTCGCGCGGCGAACATTCTCTTGCATGCGCCTGCAGCGACTAAGTCACGCGGGCCGGACTCAATCCATGTCCTCGAACGGGCTGTAGTCCCCCGCCGGTGGCGTCGGAGGCCTCGGGCGTGATGACGCCGAGCCTCCTGTCTGTCCCTCGCCGCCACGAGGCGAACGGGACCTCCCTTTGCCAAGGCCAGCGTAGTGCGCTGATCTGTAGTACTTGTCTTTGTTATTGGTCGCCTTCCCCTTCGGCGGGAAGCGAAACTCATGTTCAGCCAGAGACAGGACGCGCCACGTCAGCGACCACCAGACATCGTTGGACAGCCACCAGAGCCGATCCCGATGGACGTAGCATCCAACCTGCACATCGTTTGTGCAGTGCGGGTAGGAGACGAGCGGGTCGTAGCCAGCAGCGCCCCGGCCGCCATCCATGGCTCCATCGCGCGCGCTGGGGCCTCGACCAATCCCGTGTGTCAGAGTACCACGAGCATTCTTCTCTTGCCGAGACGGCTCTGCCGCGGGCAGAGCATGGGGATTCGGTAACTTCGTCGCCAGCCCGAGCGTCTGAGACGTCGGGTCTGCGCGGCGGAGGTGGCGGTTGCGGTCTCGCTTTCGCCGCATCCTGCGGTCGTCTCGGCCCCACCGAATCAGCTTGGCTGTCGGGGGGCTCACTGGCACTTCCACCCTCGCGAACATTCTGCTCTCGATCGCGAATGAACTTCAGCAAATTCCTAGCAGCAGTAGCTACAGGAATGCCAAATTTACCGCGCGCAGTATGGAACGGGCCTGCGTCCTTATATTGTAGCTCCGTATTAGCATCTATGTACTTGTTTTGGAGCCAATCAATGGCCTCCTGTAACAATGGGCCCTGGCGACGAATGCCGGTTCGCACCTGTCCACCTAAATTGCGGGCCCACTCTTCTACGAGGTCATCCGTCTGAACCGCAGCGCGGATGCGACAGTCAAGGGCATATGCATCCCTCCGTCGCTTATAATGATCATCATCTGTGCCCCCTCCCGCGGCGCGAATTGTTCGCCCCGGGTAATCAACAAATGTCCATCTGATATTAAGGAGCTCACGATCTCGCGAATGATGGCAACCACTCTTATAATGCGAAGCGCAAGTTGCATGTGTGGTACAGGGGCCATCCAGTTCCCTTCAACTATGTTCCCCACGATATCTGGGACTTCATGCTGCGTTTCCCCTGAGAGTCGCAACCTATTGGGATCATTCGCATTTGAGCGAACACTTGTGTATCCAATGACATATTGAGCTGTTATCGCTCTAGCCTCAATCCCAGTCAAAGATATGTTTATTGAACTGTCCTCACAATGTTTGTACGAATATCCGTTGGGATGATCAAGGTTGATCGTCCCGTCAGTTATCAGCGTGGCCTTAGGCCCGCTGACGGCTGCGAAGTCAAGTGCGACCTGCAAGTTTGCATCTGCCGTCGCGGCTTTGCAGCATTGGTGCTATGAGACGATGGTCGCGACACTGGTTTGCTCGCCTGGTGATAGAACGAGAGTCGCGACTCGGTCTTGCCTCAAGGCTGTTCTCCCAGGCAACCGGTAGACGTCCGCGAGGGCTTTGCCCTGCGGCGTCTGCGGCATCGTCCTGGCGTACAGGTGTCCACGGTCTTCCCATGGCTACCTGATCGACTATCGTCTGAAGTGTCGGGACGAAAATGTTTTGCCTGGTCGTGTGCTGCCATATCCCCCAACCGTTCATCGGTTCGTGGAGGTCGTCTCGCTGTTCTGGCCAGTCGAAGGCTGCCAGAGTCGGACAAGACATTGGGCGCGCATACTGATCAATATCCGTTTTCCAAGGTAGGGGCCACCATACCTGAACTGGAGGAACTTGGGTCCTCGCCCTTGAAGCCAAGAATGCGAGCCATTCAATGAAACTCCGTTTCAAAGGCTCCAAATACTGGAAGAAAGGTCCATGACGCGCCGGCGGCTGTGCCGCGGCGTTCTCTGGAACCCAGGCAGGGAAGTTGCCTGGCTGGCTGTTTCCAAAGATCTGACCAGCAGCGGCCATATTCGTGAATGCCCCATCTGCCCACTTGCGCTCCTGCTGTTGGTTGCTGCTGATACTTCTTATCACAATCGCAGAGGCTCTCTTCTGTCTTTTCGTACGCGTACCGATCCATTCAGCACGCGTCGTGGGGGGATCATCAGAGCTGTCCACATGCAATTCAAGTCCATTTGCCTTAAAAGATGTCGGAATGGTCTCGTTGTTCCACGTCTGGGTCATATAGTCGTGAGTGACTCCATGTTTATACTTGATCCGACAGCTGCAAAATGGACAATGTCCAAAGCCCGTGCGCAACCAATGAAATTGACAACACAAAGACATACCGTCGTCAGTCCAGGGGACAGACAGAAACGTTCTTGCGCCTCGGGCGGCAACTGGGGCCTGTGATTTGGGACCAACGATAGCGTCTCGTCAGTGTGAATCCAAGCAATCACTGATTCGTTGTCAAAAGTTACTTCGTATGAGGCCCATTCATGGTTGAAAACAACGGACCAAAACATCTGCTGTGTTCTAACATCCGTTGGGTTTCCAACTCTAACAAGGGTAACGGCCTTGTCGATATCAGTGAACCTCGGCACCTCTCGAGACACGAGAGTCCCGTCCTGGCAATTCTATGCGAGAAGCGAGTGAGCACTCGGCCAGTAAACACCAGAATTAGTGGCCAGGAATCTCTATGGTTGGGGAGCTTATCCCACAGTTGGACTGTGTCCTCTGCGGGCCAGGTCCCAACTGTTGGCGGCTCTCCTTCTTGCGCGTTAGGGCCCATAGCTACAAAACGCCTTGGAGGAGGGGCCCCCCCCATACCTCCGCTGGCTGAGCCGCGGAGGAATATGCCTTGCATTCGGCATTGTTGGGCCCCTTTTGGTCGGAAGCAGCCTCAGTAGTTCGTAATCTGCTTCAAGGCAAAGCCCGGAATCTTTCTTCGGAAAGCGTACCTTTCCATCTGTAGATTCCAGGAACGTCTGCATGTCTGTGACATGGAGAAGGGACCCGTGACTCCTGGCTTGGCCAGGGTCATGTGGGACGTACATTCTTTCTATGGTAGCAACAAAAATGGAATGTCCCTGGCGTACGCGATAGAAGACAGGTATGGCAACTGCACTCCTCTCTTTTATCTGCGAGGGGCACGCCTTGTAATGTTGCCACATGTTGTAAACGCTCGTCCCACTGATGTTTTCACGATCTTCAGGGATTACTCCCAAAACTTCCACTCCTTCTGGCTGCAACGCGGCCATGCCGTGTGCAGCGAGAGCATATGACTGGCAACTAAGTCCGTCCTCGGCAATCTTCTGCACTAGGTCTCCGAAATATACCCAGCCGCCCGATGATCTCGCATAGTCCGAGCAATGCCTCGCGAGGTACGTCACGCACTTACCTGTGTGCTGCGCAAACTCGTCAAATCGGCAGCTCTGGGGCCTCCAAAAGTCCATGCTGCCCAAGGCAGCTGGATTATTGCGATCATCAACCCCAACTACTAACGGTCTCAGGCACTTGAAAGACTTCGGAGTGCACCCTTCTGGGACATCATCGGAGTAAAATTCGGCTCGGAGAAATTCTCGCGCCTGGTTGAATGTGCCGTCATTTTGGTCGAGGTTGTCCAATAACGCGAAGATCGGGTCTTCAGCAAATTCAGCAATATACCTAAGCGTATTGCCTCTCTGATTGCGCATGGCTTCAATATGCGGTGGAACGGGGCCAGTCATATGAGCTTCGCGAACTTTCTGTCTCATTGCAGCAGGCGTACGCTGAATGATTTGTCCGCGTTCTTCATTTGAAACATAAAGCTGTCTGCCCCTAAACGAGTCAGCATGCCCAACGTTGATCTCCTGATCCCCTTCCTGGGGAGGTATATTCGTGGGCTGACGCCGTCTTTTATCAGGAGCAGGTGGCAGACTTGCTCTGCGAAAGAAGTTCTCAGATGCTGGGCCTGAGCGGTAGTGCTCTTCATCGATGGTAGATACGAACTCAGGATCCGCATCGCATGGAAAGGCTTTGACATCCGCAAGATCAGCGCCTGCTTCCAAAGACCCCGGGGTGCCTGCGGCATCCGGGTTCCGTTCTGCAGAAGGGATTTCTGCTGCCTGGCTTCCGCTCAGCGCGGCTGCTGGCGCTGGTGCCTTGGCTGCAGGCGCAATGTCTTCCTCCGACGGCACAACCGTGGGAGAAGACTGCTCTTGAGGTGCTTCAGGCTGTGCAGCGTGAGCACCCGAGTCTACCATCATTTCATCTTTCTTCCTTTGCTCCTGTTCCGCTCTGGCTAGGCCAGGCGGAAGAGGCGGAAGGTTCTCTGTCACGGCTGAGCCGGACGGAGGTGCAGGGGGAGTTGGAAATCTGCTTCCACTCGCAACAGATTCTCCTTTGTCATGAGGCTTAGGCCTCGCACTCCTTTCGAGTATCATAGGAGCACGGGCGAAATTTGGATCCAGTTTGAGGATCTGCTCTACGACAGCGTCCGCAAATTTCAGCCATGGACCCGAATAGTTTTCCAGGTAATGTCTGTTCCTTACTTCGAACCTCATGTAAATATTCTTCGCAGCTTCGATATATGCTGCAGCCTCCATGCCCTGTTCTTCAAGATAGTCAGATTCCTGCGGCCAAGTCGCTCTAAGATCACGCCATATGTAAAAGAAACCTTTCTCATTCCTCAATACCTCGCGTGCTCTCGGACGCGAGAATTGCATGTCGGAGACTTCTTTGAGGATCATGGAAACAGTAGTTGCCTCGTCAGTTCCCGCTAGCATCGGCGAATCCTCAGACGAGGCGTCCCCATCCGGCTGTGCCGGAGGGGTTGCCTTAGGAATGTCTGATGTGTCATCGCCTCCGTGTCGGGCAAGAGCCACATCCTTGGCGGGCGTCGCTTTTGCCTCGGCCGCCTTTGCACCTTAAACAGGACTCTTCGCCTTGACGGGTTGGTCCCCTGCAGCTATGCTGTGGGGCTCCCTGATCTCTCACCCATGGAGGTGCAGCCTTGGTCGGGGGCTCTGCCTTCTGACGACTTGGATCCGCTGGGGGAGGATTAACAACGTTTGGCCTGGTGAGTTGAGTCAAAAAGAACCGGGGGGTCACGAAGACTCGGTTTCCAAACTTCAAGAGGACCGCTATCCGTGTCCTTGCCTCCCGGCTTTGCCGGTGGCTGTGTCGATGAAGATGCCGTGAGGTTCTCGCCCCCCCTACCAATGCGAGGCACCTTAGCCGGCGGGGGATTCATCGAATACGCTTCTGGACTATATTGTGGCGGAGGCGGAGCCTTCTTAGGCACCGTCTGCTTCGCCTGCGGTACGCCCTCAAGCGACGCGGCGTTCGGCTTCGTAGCCGGCGGCGGTGCCATTGCGTAAAGTGGCGGCGGAGCCTTCTTCGAAGCTTCCTCTCTCGGCACTTCCGTAGGCAACCCCTCCTTTGGAAGGGGGGGGGGGCATCGGCACTTTCGTAGGTGCGTCGGCCTTAGGATTCGATGGCCGAGCCTCTGCCTTCGGGGGCGGAAGCTTGAACGCTCTCTCAGTGCTTGATGCAGCCTGCCCTAAAATCGGGCAGTTCTCGGCCTCAACCGAACATTGAGTGCCGGGCGGCTGAGCCGCCGGCGCCTCCTGTTTTGCTTCCGCCGTTGTCTTCGATGTGTCTGCTTCGTCTTTATTATTTTGAACAAGCTTTGCGGATTCCTCCGAGGCTTCCTCTCTGTGCAATGGATGAATCTTAGTTAGCCTGACTCCCTTCTGTTGGAGCCAAGGCCAAATATCATCAAAGGTCTCGTTGTTAAAATATGGACTCTTTTCCTTTTGCCAATCAATCGGTTCTACATTTGGAACTCACTCTCTTTGTGCCCCCCGGACTTTGTCCGTGGCATTTGTCCGATCATTATCTCGATATCTTTCGACCTCGAAATCCTGCTCCAGATTCCAACCGTTCTGTCTGGCAACGTGTTGCAAGTCTACATAGGCTGGCGTAACATGAAGCGCTGCCGGAGTCCAATGGTATAGTCTAAGCTCGTGCAATACGTCTCCGACTGGATCGCTCACATATTGTGGCGGCCTTCCCTTGATGACTGTTGGGTCTTTCGTGAGGAAAACAATCTCCGCAATAATCCATATACCGTCTCCAAAAGTCTCCTCTGCAACGGAATACGTCGTGTGCGTCTTAGGGTTATCAACACATGGAAAGGGGTACACTCCAACCTTGTTCGCCTTGACGTTACCTCCGTATTTGGGGTCAGAAGGAAGCAATTGGTGGCCCTCCAATATTGCATAAGCGCAGTCACAGACGTGCCATGAGACTGTTTAGACCAGCCTGTGGATGGGTCTTAGACCTCCGCAAGCTTTTCGTCTTTCACAAAGAAGGGCAACGAGAGTTCAACACAATGGCTGATGCCCGCTCTATGGGTCCTCGCCGACAACTTAGCCCAATTCAGACGATCAGCAACAGTGGCTGCTGGGTCTGCTCTTGACCGGTCGGCTTTGATCCTGAAGAAACGTGCCCAGTTCGGAATGACATAACTTGGTTCCAGAGGTGGGGTTCTCGTTGACTTCTGTAACACATGAAAAGCCAACCACGCTTCCCCTTTCGCGGTTCTCTGATACGTCTTGAACTGTGGGCTCCGAGGCGGATCATTCCCTTGTGCAACCTCTGCAGCGCGGCCTTCCTCGCCTGGGTAAGCGCCCCCAGGCATCATGCCCCGATGGAGGCTGCCGCTCGCGACCGTAAACGGTTGGAGAAAATCAAATGTGAACAATCTCTGGCCCTGTCGCACTTCTATAAGGCAACTTCTTCATCTTTTGATATGGCAAATGCTGAGCTTGGTTAACCTCCCAACGGGGCACTTTTTGCGAAGAAATTCCTCCGCTGCTTCACCAGGCGTTTGGGCTTCTTGGAAGCCCGTAGTCGGTGCCAAAGTGGGACTGCGGGGCGACTGAGTCGCCAGCGTACTGGCATCACTGCCCGAGGCGGCTGAGCCGCTGGGCGCAGCGACTCCACTGGAAGCGGCTGGGCCGCTCATTTGCGCGGCGTGGCCCGGGACGGCTATGCCGCTCGAGGCCGAACCACTCCCCGAAACGGCTAAGCCGCTCGGTGCCTTGGTAGGCGCTGCCTTTTGCAGTTCGTCCAGTGCCGCGCGCATATGCTCATCATTTTGCACGCATTCACTAGCCGATCATAGGCGTTGCCCCTTCGGCGGCATTCCCGGACAGAAAATCCCCCCGCGCGGCAAGAAGTAATTGTCGTCGCTCCAAAGAAAAAAGTCCTCATATGCCATTCCCTGCTTAAGAAAGTCAATAAAAAACCAAACTGGCGAGTAATTAGCAAAGACGCGGGTATGTCGCCTACTGAGGAAGCCCAATTTTGCCAGTACATGACTAGCTCATTAATGGTCGCCTCCCGCTCGGCATACCCGTCAGTTCTTGTCGCCCTTGCTACGTTGCCACTCCGTACGGCTGAGCCGCCGGACGGCTGGCAGAAAAATAACGCGGCCAGCTTGGCGGTCTTGGTCATGTACACTGCACATAATTGGCCCGCACTCGCGCTCACACTTTGCCCACCTTTGGTTATTTTATATTCATGGTGGTTCGAAGCAAAGTGAAAGATGTCTCCTGAGAAGTGCCGAAGCTGTCGGTAAAGGCTCACTCCGGCGAGGATCATTATTCTTGGGAAAAGTCATACAGCTTTGTAGTGTTCGATCCGACGGTTCATTCTGGCCCTAACAAGAGTGGCAACATCATCCCACATCGGGTTTATGCCAACTCCGTCCGTCTGCCAGCATTTGTGGTCCCCACCAACATACATGATCTCTATCGCTCGGTCAGCAGCACGGCTCATCGCGTCATCCACCAGCTCAACCGCTGCCTCTACTAATATTATGAGGCTCCCTGCGAAAACTAACGGGTTTTCCTGCCGTTTTGGCCCAGTGCCAACTCCGATCAATTCACTGGCGTCATCTACAATATCATTGAAGTTCCAAAAGGTGAAGCGTATCGGAGTGTGGATCCCCTTCTTAAAGCGCCCATGTTTACTCCACTGAAAGTTTGAAGAGGCCTCCCGAATGGCCGAGGCCAAGGCTCCACTCATGGAATTCTGCGAGCTTCCAAATACCTGCTCTCGCAGGTTGCACTCAGGAAAAAAGCTAGGTTTAATCTTCCCGGGCCCATCCTTGAATACAACTGTGGAGTCTGAAACAATATGAACATAGTAAGACCAATAAGTATGCGGCCCACTATTCATCAAGCACAGTGGACGAAAGAAGTCAGTAACTGGTTTCCCTGTGTCCAACATGGCCGCGAGGTCCTCACCTATGAATGGGATCCACGAGTGTCCGTTCACTCTAGCGATTTGCGAGATAGCCTGGCACTTCTGAAGAAACGACAGTTTGACCGCCCAGGTCGACATCATCGGGTCCGTGATCTCCACATAAGAGAGAGCGTGATCCACCGCCGCTTTACTGTGGAAAATTGCCAACCTTTTCCTCCGGAACCCGGGGGTCTCCCCCCCCCCCCTCCGAAAATCCCCCCCCTGCCGGAACCCCTCCCCCCCCACCCCCCCCCCCCCCCCCCCCCCCCCTCCCTCCCGGCAAAACCCCCCCCTCCCCTAACCCCCCCCCCCCCCCCCCTTCCTCCCCCTCGAAAGCCGGGGGGGGTCACTACCGGTTCGAACCCCCCCCCCCCCCCCCCCCCCCCACCTCCGGATCCGGAAAACCGTGGGGGGTCACTACCGGTTGGAACCCCCCCCCCCCCTCTACTCACCGCCAGCAAACGACTCCCGGCCCCCACCGCCGTCCGCATCACATCCCCCACTGTTGTTCCCAGCACCACTGTCCTCACCACCACTGTCCCCACTGGTTCCACCACCGTCCCTATTGTCCCCACCAATGCCCCCACCACTGTCGCACTGTCCCCACTGTTCCCACAACTGTTCCCACCACGGTTCCACTCTCCCCACTGTCTCCACGGACCCAACCACTGCCTATCCCCATTGTCCCCACTGTCCCACTGACTCCTCCGCTGTCCCACTGAGCTGTCCCACTGTTTCCACCACTGTCCCCACTGTCCCCACCACTGTCCCCACTGTACCTCTGTCCCATTGTCCCACCGCCGTCCTCGCCACCGCCTTTACCAGTGTCTCCACCACCATTGTACCCTCCACTGTCCCAGTGTTTCCACCTCATTCCCACTGTCCCCACACCACTGTCCCCACCACCACCGTTCCCACCACTGTCCACTGTCCCCCCTGTTCCCACCATTGTCCCCACCACTGTCCCCACCACTACCGTCCCCACCACTGTCCCACTGTCCCCCCACTGTCCCCACCACTGTCCCGCTGTCCCCTCACCACTGTCCCCACCAACACCGTCCCCACCACTGTCCGCACCCCCACTCGGTTTTCGAGGGGGGGGGGGGGTTCGAACCGGTAGTGACCCCCCCCCCTTTTCATGATGAGCTGGGGGGGGGGGGGGGGGGGAGGGGTTCGAACCGGCAGTGACCCCCCCCGGTTTTCCGGAGGGGGGGGGGGGGGGGAGGGGTTCGAACCGTCAGTGACCCCCCCCGGTTTTCCGCCAGCAGCGGTAGAACACGCTCTTTCCCACATAAAGGTTGAGAATATCATTCGCCTTGACCTGCCACTCGGATGTAGGGGCCTTAGGATCAGTCGCAAAATTCCCCTGCGACCGAAGGTAGTCAAGGACGTTCCAGGGACCTCGCCCAATGTAGGGCGGGCCACCCGGCTCAGCATCGGCCTCGGGTGGACCCGATTCGGGCGGTCCATCCCCTCCACCACCTCCTGAGGAGGGATGAGAGGGTGGGCCATTTCCCGAAGAGGAACCACCTGGTCCAGGTGGAGCTCCACCACCGCCGGCTGAGCCGAGGGGTGAGCCACCACCTGTCCCACCGCCGGCTGCGCCGGGAGGGTCAGCCGGACCCGAGGCTGACTCGGCGCATGATCCGCTGGCAGCCTGCTGGCCGACTCCAGGGTTGCCCAAAGAGGGCTGAGTGACGGCTGAGGCTACCTGATGGCTTGCCGAAGCGACTGAGTCGTTCGGTGCCTCGTTTGTCATCCGCGACCTCTTCGGTGGCGACTGCGCTTTGGCCTCAGGATCGAGGCCGTCCTTGGCAAACCACTCATCCAGGTTTGGCGGCCGATTCCATGGTCGTTGCTCTTTGCGCCAATGTATCGCCTGCTAAGGGGCGGCATCAAATAGTTGGTTCTTGCTGTAGTGGTGAGAGCCTCCTCGACAACATGCACTGGCGTGTGATACAAGCCTTTGACCACAGGAAGGGCAAACATTGTTTCCCAACCATCCCCGGCGGCTGTGCCACGGGGGGGCTCTCGGGGAGAAGGGCCCCATATGTTCAGCCACACCTCGGGGGATCCTTCTGTCCAGTGGTCTATCACTGGGACACTCCCAAAATCTCCATATATTGTCTTACACCGTACGGCTGGGCCGACGGTGGGACCAATGACCTCTCCTTTCTCGAGGGTTCGAACAGCGCGACGTGCTTTCCCTGGTGGGTTCGCATGCAACTTGCAGACCAATCTCGTCTTTTCATCAGGGTACGTCTGAAAGAATGTACCCACGGGGATGTGATCCAGACTAGGGGAGCACAATCGAAACGGCATGTTGCCTTTCGTTCGAACGTTGTCCAGTGCACTATCCACGGACCCTGCGAGACCTGAGAATACAGACGTTGAAAATCGTCTGCGATGTGGCGTCCAGGTCAGCCTCTAGCGCGGTCACGACTTGGTCGTTCCGCATATACAATACGTCATGCCTCCACATCGTGAAGCGCCAACTCCATCCCCGCTTGTGTCCAAACTTGACGGTCCTGGTGTGATCCAATCTAGACCACTCTCTCTTTTTGTCGGGAAAGCATCGGAATGTTGGTCTCTCTTTTCTGGAATCAATGTCTCCTGGACCGGAGGTGGCCGCTTTCTTGGCAGGCTGACTGTCCTGGATAGCTGTTTCGGCTGCCCTTTTGCGAGCAACTATCTCTTCTCCGAGAATTTCTGCACCAGCCTCCATCTCGATGTCTTCATCCATCACGACATCGCTCGGGCTAAATGGTTTAGCCTCGTCCCCAGCCGGCTGAGCCGGTGGGGGAGCTTCCTCGCTCGGCTGCGCCGGTGGGGTAGCCTTTCGAATTGTATCGGGAGGAGCGTTCTCTTTGGGCTCAGTCCCGGGCTTTCCCGCCTCAAACAAGTCGGGAAGGAGTTCGTCTATGATATCGTCTGAGCAGATCGAAACAGCGTCCTCCCCCGGCGGCTTACCCACTGGGCCCCCCAACGGTCGACACATGGGTTTGGTCGATGCTCTCTCGGGCGCGCGGGGGCCGCGGCAAGCAAGGTTCGCGCAGTCACCGCAAGGCGACCGCGCGATCCGAGGGGGGGCCGGCCGCAGGGCAGCCCGCGCAAGCTCTAGAGACGAAACGGCAGCGGCGCAAACGTGATCTGAGGAAAGGATAAGACGACGACGAGACGACACAACTCTCTCTCTCTCTCTCTCTCTGCGGCTCGAGCAAGAACAATATGGACTTGTCTGGCAAAAGCATCCGTGTAATCTTCTGCCATCTTACACTCGCGTCCTCTAGCCTCAACATGCCCGTGCGCGCCGTCACATCTACGCTCAAGTCCCTTTGCAACATCGGAGGAGGTAGAAGCTATCGTCCAGGGCTTTTTCATGAAATTACCCTTGCTATCCTTCAGTCCGTACGCACATCCATGCAACGCCGTCTTGACGAACTCGAACTCTCTCCTAAATTCTTTCGCCTGAAGGTCCCTCCAGTAGTTACACTGGGTCGGCCATTCGATGCAAACGATGCCCCCCGTTTCGTGCACAGCACGGGCAATCTCACGGAAATTCCAAAACAGGTATCTGAAGTCTGTCCTGATACCACGAAGCCTACGCATCGCTTTATGGTTCCCGGTACAACAAAAAAAACATGTGCTTCGTTTGCACATTGCGAGGGGGAACCTCCCGTGCAGGGCATAGAGCCCCACAACGTAATGCGTTTTCCTTTGAACATTTTTAATATCATTCAAAGCCAACCTACGTCCCTCATCATTCCTCATGTCTTCGGTCTCGGTGTATCGAATCACTTTACACGAGTTGTCAATGAAATTATTCTGATTTGCTATCCTGCTCTGAGGGCCACAACAATATTCTACCAAGAGTCTTTCCCCGGTCCACTGTGGCCGGGGCGCAATCTTCTCGGATCCAGAACTCTGTATATCCAGTCCATATGCTAGGACAATAGTCACCATCGCTGGAATCGCCATTCGAAATATGTTCAAATTGGTGATGGTATTTGTTATCTTCATCGCGCCAATTATCTGCACGGTCAACCGTCCAACCCTGTTGGGTGTTAATGGCATAAGTACGACGCCTATCATCTAACCTTTCCGGGTCGATGGGACAGTCACTGGTTACTGGCATAAACGTAACAAGTCTCGGAATGAAATGCCAGCGCTTCAAATTCTGTCCTTGTTGTGTCCACGTATCCTTTCTGTCCAGGAAACTGGCAACAGCAGCAGGAGGAAGATGAGGAAGGAGAAGGTTGTGGCCAGGTATTTCTTCCATGTCCCTGGCTGGCTCATTACTCGAATATCCTTCGCATAATTCTTTTGGCAAGATTGATGTATCTGACTCAGTTCCGCTGTCGGTCATGTCAAACATTGCTTTCATCTCACTATTGAAGCTTTTCTTAATTATTTCCTCCATCGCTCTGGTTTTCTCGGAGTTTCTGCTGAAACCTCCTTCGGTCATTGTAAGAGTAATTGCACCTGCTTCCACGGCTTGGCCGGGCGCATTCGCAACCGCAGCTTTGCTGGGAGCGCGTGCCACCGCGGCTTTGCCGGGGGCGGCCTCAGGCGCCGCTGGGACATTTATTGGTTTTGGTGTATGCACAACGGGCTTGCCCTTATTGGGGCGCTTCTTCTTTTTGTTCATCTTTTTGCTGGGTACAACAGCTCCTCTCCGCAAGGCCGAACTAGGACCTAAGCGGGGCTTCAGAAGCCCCCCGGGTTTCAGGGGAAGTCCGTCTGAAAACATCGACTCTAAAAAGTCCTGGTACCGCTTGGCGGCCCAGAATTTGGGAGTTACATTGTCGACGAGGCAACAAACTTTAACCCAAGCCAAAGGGTCTGTGAACCTCTTCGCCCCAATGTCTGCAGCTTCATTTTGGGCCCTTTCATACTGGAGCACAACAATACCTCGAGAGAATTGTTCGGACACAGCAGCAGCATCAATCCGATGTGTTCTCGGTCGGTCCATGAGCTTCATTGACCCGCCCGCTTTGATGACTCTACACACTGCCTGGTTATTCTCTAAGAACAAGCATCGTACCCGTCTGTCAAGCAGTATTTCCCATGGCGGTAGCGCTGCAAGCAGCTCTTTTCGCAAAGCAAGGTCAGCAGCCACAATCTCTGCCTCAAGTGTGCTGTGGGAAACGCAAGTCTGTCGTTGCGATCCCATGGACTGTCCAGCTCTAGTGCATGGGCCCCATATTGCTTGAAAACTAGCACTCGTGCTCCGATGCGTTCGAATGTCACTTGCTAGGTCTGCGTCAGAGTATTGCTTCAACAAGACATCCTCCATTTTGTCACCTACCCACGAAGACATACGGTAGTGAGAGGTACATTTTAGATAACAGATGAGGCGGAAAAACATCCATGTCTTGTTGCTCTGGCCATTTGGTGATACAACTGGCTGTTTGACACACCGCACGGGGCAAGTCACATCTAGCCATTCTTGCACCATTGCGTATCTTCATCGAGACTTTCGCCGCAATGGGCTGAAGCACTCCCGACTGCGTCGGTGGCTCTGGGTCAATGGGGCTCGCCGCTGCGGCATCAAGGCCAAGAACTTCTGCTTTCTGATCATGAGGCCCCGCGTCAACTTTGACTTGTAACGCTGATGCTATGGCCTCCTCTGCCGGAGAGTAAACTTCGCCTCTGGGGCCACCCTGGCCATCCTCGAGGTCAATTAGTTCTGGGCCACATGGTGTACCTGCAGCGGGACAAGTAGCTGGATCAGTGTCCGTTAGTTGAGCATATAACGTAACACAGGAATCAAAGAATTCTGTCATGTCATACTCTATGACCACGATGCCAACGCGAACAACACTGATGATATCGCAGTTGAAGGGGGACATGAACACGCCGGATGCAACCCGTCGAAGCCGTCGCCCCCCCTACGCTAGAGCCTGCTGCGTGGGCCATGCGCACTTGAAACAAGAAATCGCCAGCTTCCCAACTGATGGCTCGTTTCGGCTCTCTCGGTTGGTATGGCTCGGACGGCTGAGCCGCCGAGTCACCCCCCGTTTCCTCCTCGCTACTCTCGTCTGTGATGGAAGCGTTTTTCTTAACTTTAAGAGGAGGCGGATCCAAAACTGCGGGTAATTCGCCTTGCCATTCAACCCACTGTGTAGAGAGTCTATGTTCACATCCTAGATATCTTCCAACCGCAGTCGGAGGGTCTATCTCTATGCCCTTGGGACAGTTTTCAGAGGGTTCGTGTAGTAGTTTCCATCCTTCTGCAAGCTTGTCTGCAGGACCCGACAGCTTAAAATCATCAACGTAGATAATCGGGAAAAGTTTCAGTTCCTTGCGGAAATAACGGCTACGCCGCGGACTACACTTCACAAAGCCTTTTGCTGTAACATGCCCCTCGCAATGCTGTTCCCAATGTCCTCCTGAATTAGGATGTCCGTATAACGAGAGATATAACGGGCATGCGGGATTACGCATGTGAGACCATTCTTTAGGCCATTCATCGCGGGGTAGAAATACCCAAGTCGGGGTGCCGCCTAACCTAGACTGAGTGTAGACTTGGCGGGCGTCAGCTTGCTCAATACTATGGCCTTCGAATAGCCCGTAGGCGTCAGCTGCTTTGCTAGCCTGCGTTGTAGCAGGGCTACTGGAAAGTTCTTGGAACAACGCTATATCCTTATTCTGATCTCTCACGCCCGAACCATCAACAACGACCCGACCTTTGTATTTGCGATCTCTATGTCCCAATGGTAACTCCGAGTTCTTTTCGACAAGGATCGCAAACAACCGGCCAAAGTGCGCCGTCTGTCCGTTACGCCATCCTCTTTCCACGTGCCAATGTCTCGTAGTCTATCCCATTCTTTTCTCAAGGCAGCCTGGGCATCTTCATTCGCTTTGGCCTCGTCTTTTGAGACAGAGCGTGCGACAGCGGCATCAATCTTAGCGCGTTGCCAGTCGTTGGGAAGTTGGAAGGGTTCGTCGACAACTGAGATAAGATCAGTAAAAGGGTTGTAAGAATACTGCAAATAAAATCTTTCTTTTTCGCGATGACTGAGTACTGAAGCCGAGCTACTCTGCAACGGCATTCGAGGCACGCTTCGCCGCGACGCGGCGGCCGCCGGACACAAGGTCAGGCTTGCCCCTTGTGTGTCCTCAGATTCATCGTCGGATAACGGGCCCCTGCCGGCTGGGCCGGAGGGAACCCCGTCACGTGCTATGGTGCCACCGCACCATGTCTGCTTCCACCAAATGTCCTCGTCGTCCGAAAGATGTTCGTCGGAATCACGCTCCTCAGAGGACTCGGTAGCCACAGCTGCGGCTTGGCCGCCCTGTGCCGTCAAACGACGAAGTCTCTCAGCCACCCTAGGCGCGGCTAGCCTTGCCTCAGGATACGCCGCAAGTGGCTGGGCCACTGCGGGTTCGGGCGGAGTTGGTGGATCATCCACATCCAAGCCAATATCACGCAGGAGGCCAAGACAAGGGCCAGGATCTTCTATACCGAAAAATATTCTCTTTTCTGCCTTGCATTGTTCCACAGCCTGTCGGCGCTGGGCTTGATTCACATTGAACCATCGTCCAGGATGGATCCCAGGATTGGTGGATACAGGTAGCTTTTTCAACCGCTGGGCACCGTATTTCGGGTCTGGGTCAGTGACCCACGCGCGAGTTATAGGCACGTAGTCTGGATCATAATACAGAACAACTCGAATGCTACAGGTCTTTCTTCGACCCGTCAATGGAAGCTTCTGCGTTAACTCTTCTTGTCAGACCGGCAACGATACGCCTATCTTCGAAGTATTCCATCGTATCTAGGTTTTGGGTTGTTCGAGCAAGAAGTCGCCCTTTCCTGGGGACCTTCTCACGCGGCTTAGCCGCTGAGAAGTTTGATTGTCTACCCAAACGATGCTCAATTTGCGCGAGTCCCAATTTCTGGTTCTTATCTGCTGGATGGGAATCTCGCTGTGGACCCCTGCCGTCAACTACCATAGGCTCGTCGCCCACGCACAACCCACCAGGGCCTTCATCTTCTAATTCGGCCTCCGAGTCGAAGTGTGGGGCGCCCTCGCCTCCTTGGGAAGGCGGTGGCATGATAACAGCAGGATCATTTGCATCAAATAAGTTGTCCGATCGTATCCCGGTTGCTGGCTGTGGTCCGTCTGGGGCGGCCGCAGCTTCTCCGGCTGGAGGGATCGTGACGGAGCGCACTTCTGTCACTGCCTTCTCGTGCGCTTTTCTTAAAGGAAACTGGGGAGATTGACCATCAGCAGTGCCATCCAAAATGTCGCTGTATACCTGGTCTGACTTCTCAATGGTGGGTCGTCTACCCTCGGGTGTGCGCCCTGGTTCCCTGTTAAGTCCATCCAGCTGTCTTGACGGCGCGACATAACTATCTGGTCCAACCAATCCCCCCGCTTTGTGCACATACCCCAAGTATATCCCTGGAATCATCGTTGCACCGGTCTTGGCGGTCCTGAATCTAGATTCAGGCGGAGGCACATTGCGCGCGAGGGACCCGAAGGGAAGGAGCGGAGTCCTAGTATTATAGCAAAGACAGAAGTATCGGACGGCGTAAGTCCAATATGGTGGTGGAAGACCGGCCTGCATGAGCAAGGCTCTAGTCCCAATCTGTACCACGCCATTTGCACGTTCAGCAATGGCGTTATGTTTCTTATTTCCTGGGATGGTAGGACCATGTGCAATCTTGAGCTCGTAACATGCCCTTGCAAGCTCTCGTGCGCCATCTGTATAACAGTATTATAACTTCTCCTCCGGGGCCTTAAGGTTTACCAAAACATGCAAACGTGAACCGCAGACTTGTCGTGCGCACCCTGAGCGGCAAGGAAGTCCGCGGCTCGGTCGCGAAAAGTCACGCACGCGGTCTCATCGTGGAGCCCCCGCGAGAGTTCATCCATCGCAAACCAGTGATCCATCGTCGTCAGGCGTCCAAGCGAAGTGGGGTTAGCGCCAGGGCGGGGAACCATCAGCCTTTAATTTTGCGCCTTGCGCTGCTGCTTTCTGATAGCTTTGGCCCAATTGCATACTGAGCAAATGGGTTCTTGGGAGTATGAGTTAGAAGGTGCGGCAAGGAGGCCGCGGCCTTTTTGAGCCGCTCGGCAAGGGATTCCGACACCTCAACCTCCGCATCGTCTGGGTTCATCTCTGGCGGTGCGTCGACGTCCACTAAGTCGACACCGTCAGCGTCTCCAACTTCACCCTCCTCGGGCCCGGGGGCCGCGTCGCGCGCGCTGGAATCCAACCCTCGATCCATGTCATAGGGGAGGTATCCTGAGACCGCGTACCAATAAGGGCACTTATATGCGGCTGCGCAGGCCTCGGCTTTGCCGGGCTGCTCGTCGTTCTGTCCAACGGCTTGACCGTGGCAGGGCAAAGTTAGGAGACTCTTAGAGGCAGCAATGCCGGTCGGCGTCCGATTCCAACCGCTGTCGCTAGCCTTTCGAGGCGAATAATAAAAAAATGATAGTATCCGCAGAGTCCAATGAAGACGGAGAAACGGGCGCGATCTCAGTCGGCCGTCCGTCAACGTCGCTGCGGGTACCAATCAACTCATGTGTATGCAGGTCTGTGGTTACGCGAGTCTGGACAGCATGGGGCGGAGGGCCTCCCGCAGATTCCACATTGCCCAGGAATGCCTTGGCGCCTGGCGTCACGCAACACCACCGCTCGGGGGGCTCGCCCTCCCCAGCGGCAACCGCGCGCATCCACTGACAGAGCGCCTCTTTGCCTGAAAGGGTCAAGTATGGTATCTTGCCCTCAACGATCAGGTCCACTCTTTGACCGTTGGGCAGCAATAGGTAGGGTCTTCGGCCGGCTGGCCAGAAGGAACTAAAACCGCGATCCATGCAACGCTCTCCTACCGAAATCACGCACGGAGTCTCCGGCATGACCAAAGCGTTAAAACTACCACCCTTAAATTTAGGGCATGCGATGCGAACTGAACCAAGGGCCTTTGACTCTCCCCCAGCAGTATTCAGAGTGATCGATTGCGGAAGCTTTCGAATCCATGTCATTGCACCTGCACTTCTAATATATCTCTCCGCTATGAGGCTATACCCACACCCTGTATCCATAATAAAGCTCAACGCTCCGAAATACGCAGCGTCCTTGTCTGTGCATCCCGCAGCGGCTGTGCCGCGTGGGCCCTCGCCCCCCTCCTCGGTCCTCAACCAGAGGTGCCAGACTTCATCTTGCAGGTCTGACGCCCTGATCAAGGCCTCCGCAGCAGACGCCCTCGACTGGGTAGACATCTGTCGGCGCATCTCTCCTGGGAACTTCCAGTCTTTGGCACTTGAGAGCAATTCTTTCAAATCGTGGCGACGCGCCTTCCTCCAAGTGATGGCGGGCTCCTCAGTAGAGGGGTGAAATCGGACACGGAGCGTGCTCCGACCCTTCATCTGAGATCGGATGCAACTCTTACTAGTGGGGGCCCCCCAGTTCTTCTGCATAGCGCCCCGAGAAAGAGGGCGCAGGAAATTCGCAAGGATACGGACAATATTCTCGACCTGTTCCCTGCACTCGCGGTGAAAACCTCCACCGGAGGGATTCCCGTATACCCCTTCCGCTGGTATCTCTAGAGGCCTTCAAAAACTTAGGGCTGGCCTGTTTTGCCCGGGGAAGCCCCGAATCAACGGGGCGGGGCACGCGATGGCACCCAAGCTGACTTGGTCAGTGGATCTCCTCCGGCCCCCTCGCTTTCGGCTTGACCGACGCGGACTTCGCCGCATCCGTCGAACAAGGAAGACATGGACACAATTATATCGGTCAGTGCTCCTGCACTGGCGGCTGAGCCGCCAGTGCGGAGCCAATGTCACGGATGACCAGGTGTGGTCTGGGCAAACCAACAATCCTTGCCACGCGAACATTTGCTTGTGTCCCTGAAAGAACGACAGATCATGTCTTTGCCTTTGCCTTTGCCTTTATTATTGTCTCCGTCTTTCTTACGTCTCTCGGAATTATTGCTGGAGGCTCTCGAGCCACCATTGCCCGTTGGCGACGAGACATTAGCGGCCGCGGCATTGGCTTGTCTAGCAGTACGCTCATACCCCAGGGATTGCCCCGAATCAAGCTTCGCTTGATCGTACTTGTCGCGCTTAAGCTTCTCAGCATCAGTCAATCCTCTATGCTCTTGATAGCGTCCATCCTCTGGTCCGCGACAGTTCTTGGAGTCTCGCGAATAAGCGTAACATGGTAGTTTGCTCTCTTTTCCACGCGATTGATTGGATTGACTCCGATTTCTCTGCTATGCTCCGTTCCCGCGCCCCCCCCGTAGGGGTTTGTGGGCGGCTCTGCCCCTTTCGGCCTCGGCCTTCGGGCTTGTCAGATCCCCCTCTGGGATTCTTGTTCTGGGCTGGAGCAGCATTCGACGTAGTTCCCGCAACAGGCTGAGCCGGCGCGGCAGCCTTGGGCTTCTTATGGTTAAAAGAGCAACCCTGGCCTGCGTACGGGCAGGCCTGGCCCTTACGCACAGACTTGCACGTTGTCTCGCCCTTAGTCAATCCGCTCTTCATGACATCTGTGGCTTTACCTAGTCGAGCTGTTACCTCTGCCGGAGCGGCTTTACCGCTGGCATTTCGACGATTGTCATTGTTGTTACTCCCACCTCCGCCCAATCGGGCCTGCCGAGCACGTTGATTCAGAGTACTCTCATGCACATTGATGTTCCATTCTTCCTTGTCGCGCAACATCAACGAATCAATTTCACTCATAAGCCACTCAGAGGAACTCACTCCTGTTCCCAATCTACCTTTGGACATGCCATAAATCTGACAAACAAAGGATAACTTCGTAGGCTTCCTACACTGCTGAATGAAGCGTGCATGAATCGAGGCTCGCATTTCGTCCGATGGAGGTCGAGCCCCATAGCTGTTGGTAAACATATGTCCATTCATTGTATGTTTGTAACATCGGGAATGTCCATCAGATCGACCTTTTGATTGTTTCCAACTTGCCTCCATTGATCCAGGGGGGTGCTCTCATCTAGACCTCCCGGATCATTTGGCCCTCCTGGGCCTGGAGGGCCGCCGCCGCCGCCTCCTCCGCCTGGGGGCCCAGGTCCCCCCGGACTCCCGGGAGGTGGCTTGTCTGGCGGATCGCGAAAAGTACCAGTTAGTGCCGATAGAGTATCAGTGCTCGACGCGATGCTACTGTCGTCGCCAACCTTATTCTTCCCCGCCCCGCCCGGCGGCTGTGCCGCTGGCGCATGATCCTCGTCGCTGTCGAACGGCTGAGCCGTTGGCGGTCTCGCAGGTCCGTCCTTAGAGAACGGATGATAATTGACATAATTCTTTCCTTCAATCTCACCTGTGAGCTTTAATCTGATTGGTATACCATGCTCGGAGGTGCCAAGCTTTGCCGGACCTTCAATTGCAGGGCCAGGGACAATATAATGTGGCTTCATGGCAGGTCTTGCGGGCGTATCCTGTGAGAGTAGAGGTAACTCAAACGAACTCGACTTTATGATTTTGCCCTGTTCTGTTTCCGCATGCGGGAAGGGCTTAGTGATGACAGCTTGAAGCTTCATCATGTCTCTTCCTGATGCAGCTGCAGGTGCTAGAGTCTGTTCCTCAGTTTGCTCCTTCGTCCCCTGTGCACTGCATTCATCAAGGAGCTTTTGTTGCAGGGCACGAAAGTCACTGTCGGCGCTGTGTTTTCTCCACTGCTCGTCCCACTTCTCCTGTTCAGCTGGCAATCTCTTTATTTGAATGCACTTAGAACATCTTTCCGTATTCGCGTCAAAGTGGCCGTTGCAGCCCGGCTTTCCACAAGTGGCGCAGTCCCCGACTTTCTGGTTCAAACAGACCGAACATTGTTCCTCATTAGCCCCTTTCGCGGGTTGCGGCTGGGGCACAGCCCTCACTTTCAGCACAGGCGGCATCGCGCTTTCCACGGTTATCAAATCCAATTGTTCTCTTGAGGACAATGCGCCGGACGGCTGGGCCGCCGGCGCATTGTCGATGGGCGCGCGACGTCGGTTAGTTGCACTTGCTGAAGGGATGATCTAGCACTATCATGCAATTTGAAGTATTTTCTTTGTTTCTTTGTCACATCGACTCTCGTCGCAGCTGCAAGATGGGCATTGGATACTTCCAGCCTGGCAATTTTGAGTTGCTCTTGAAGCTCCTGCTTCTCTTGTTCTGCCCTGGCTGTAGCAATTTTCCCCCCTTCTACTCCTGCCGCTGCAACGGCGGCGGAAACGGTCTTGGCATCAACAGATTGACGAATCGCCGTTACGACGGCCTGTCGTTCGGAAGCCATCATATCGGCGTGGCGGTTCTTGGCTTCTTCCTCCGCTTGCCGCTTAACGACCGCGGTTTGATGGCACACTTGTTCCGCCAACTCCTGTTCCCGCTTTCTGGCGGCCGTGGCCAGGGCAAGTCTCTCAGCCTCGAACGTCTTCCGAACGTCCTCAATGGTTGCGGTCATTTCTTCTCGATCAAGTCGGGCCTTCTCGGCCCTCTGCGCTTCGCGCGCCAGGAACTCCTGCTGAGTCTTAGCTTCGACAAATCTAGCCTGATCCTGCATGGCTTGCATGAGAAGAAATGTGCAACTGTGCTCACTCATGGGAAGACAACCTATACACAACCATTGATTGCTACATTTGGGACACACATCCGAGCAATTCTTACCTACTGGACGTCTACAAGCTCCATATGGCTTGCGGGCTTTCCCCGGGCATCTGCTCTCCGCCTGTGGCGCGCAGTCGGGGCCCCAGTTCCAGCATGCATCAAGCATGGATATGGTGCTGTTGCTCCCTGAAGCAAACCGGGCTCCTGATCTTGGCATTTTGGGCCCCCCCCCCCTACTCGAGGCGTTCGATCTAGGACGTGCGCGCGCACATTCTGGCGGTTTTGGCACCTCTCGAAATCCCTTTCATCCTGTCTTACTAGCTCAGTATACGAAGCTGGATGTTCAACCGTTTCTTCATCCTCAACCACAGCCGGTATCGAGGGTTGCCAATCGCCCGAGGCAACGGCAGAACGATAGAATCCTTCCTGAAGCGGTGAATCGTTAAAATCATAATCCTCGTTCCTCTGCTTCTTGAGTTGAGGTGCAGGAGTGCGTCCTGTGGGCTCCCTATCGTGCTTCGCCTGAGATTGATGTTCGATATCAGCCTTGACCGCCTGAGGCGTCAGGTCACTTGTATCAACATCTGAACCATCTGGGGGCCACCTCTCGCCTTGGGCGGGGAGGTCTGCACCCAGTATCGAGGACAACTCTCGGCTCAAAGAAACTCCTTTGTTGGCGTACTCCAAATCTTCCTCCATGGAGTTTATCTCATGCTCTCTATCAAGTGGCTCGTCACTATCTTGACCGAACTGTCCGTTCAATGCTATTGGGATGGGAAGAGTTCCACTCGTGCCTCCCCATCCGTCTGGGACGCCGGGGTACGCGCCTGTGGACTCGCGAGCTTCTCCCGACCCACTGACTTGGCCAGCGGCCGGCACGATTGTCTGTGTAGCAATCGGAGTAGGACTTATCGTCTCCGATGGTTCGGCGATCAAAGACGAGAAGGCTCCTCGTCTGGATCTTGCTGTTATGCCATTCCGTCTCTGCGGGTCTGGGGTTTGTTCGCGATCACCGATCGGAGCTCGAGAGGGAGAATCATCTTCCGACAAATGAACAACCTCTCCACTACTTCTACCCCGAGAGACCCGAGAGGCAATACTAGAAGAGGGAAGGCGGCCCTGCCCCGGGCCGCTCTCCTGTAGTTCATGTCCGTCGCGTTGTACACCTTGCTGTTCAGCGTTTCGCGAAGCGACGGACATTTGATCTGTCTCATCGTAGCTCATACCCGTGGCGACTATGTCGCGGGTTTCGGCTGATAACCAATCTTTCCTCTGAGAATCGGGGTAAGATGACAAAGGAAGAGGGCCACTGTTCACTCTGCTCAGTGGAAAAGGGTACGGGATGAGACATCGATAAGACAAGTAACCTGTAAGCAAATGTACTCTATCAGGAATAGTAAATGAGGAGGCCGGCCCGCCGACGACACGACTACGACGAGGGAGCGACCCCTCGGCGCGCGCGTGCGAGCCAGCACGCTCCTTTTATCTCCTGTAAGCACACGCGGCTGCGGAAGGTGACCGCGATCACAGTCATACAGTGCGCAGCAAGACAAGCGATATGATAAGCAGCATGAAGATGAGGCGGAAAGGAGCATATTTACTAATAGAGCGAAAGCATCTTGACATCCGCCACGGATGTGTATTTTTTGTGCCCGACCTCCCGCAGCCACAACGTCCAGCTCGCTTTTCGTACCTCGAAGGCGCTTCCCGTCATCCGCCGACCCTGTCGGCGTCTGCGAGGGGTTTGTCTGATCGAGTCGTCGTCCCCGTCAGTCGTCGTCTGCGTCGCCCCCTTTCCGTGCACCCTCCTCAAGCCTATCAGCGAGGGAAAAACCTGGCAGTGTCGTAAATTGTCGTAATCGAATCGAAAAGAATCTCCTTCCCTTTGATCCCTCCCTGGTATGGGGGGGTCCCGGGGGGTAGGATCAGATACCCATCCCACCCTGCGTGTCCCCCTTGGGTGTCCCGGGGCTGCCAAAAATACCAAAACAAGCCAAGAGTGCCCCAAGAGGCTCCCGAGACGCTCCAAGAGGGCCCCCAATCACCAAGCGATCGGTCCAAAACGCCTTCACGCTCCCAGACAGCCCAGGAGACGTACAAGACGCCCCAAGAGGCCTCCAAAGGCACTCCAGAGAGGGCAACAAGAGGCATACATTTGTGATTTTCCATCTGGGTCTGACAGATTGGGGCGCTCTCACCTTTTCCGCTTCCCGCCGCTCCAAGACGGCCGACGAGGCCCTCAAGATCGCCCCAAGACGGCCCAATAGGCTTCCAAGAGCGCTCCAAAACATCCCAAGATAACCCCAAGACAGCCCAAAACGCCTCCAAGACGGCCCAAGAGGCCCCCAAGACGGCTCCAAGAGCGTGCCTTGACGGAACCCTCACGAGCATTTCGAGCCCTCGGCCCCGAGAAGCTCCCAGGAGGCCCCAAGAGGTTCCCAAGAGGCCCCAAGAAGCCTACAAGAGGCCCCCAGGAAACCCGAAAAGGCACCCGACAGGCCCTCAAGAGGCTCCCAAGAGACCCCAAAATTCCTCCCCAGAGGCCCCCGAGAGCCTTCCCAAGAGACCCCAAGAAGCATCCCTGAGGACTCGGGCCCACGTCAGCGTCGTCATCGTCGCCGCCGCCACCGCCGCCGTTGTTGTCGACGTCCCCCTTCAGGGTCGGCGGCACCGGCCGTAAGGCCTTCGCAATCGCACTCCGCATCGGGCCGCATCGCCGATGCATCGGCGATGTGGCACGATCCTCCAACCCCATCTTCTCGGGCCCCGTCTGGTCGGTGTAGAGACTTGATGATGCAGTTTGTCCCATGCGGTCTCGGCATGCATCTTTCCCCACTTCCTCCCCCGGGCTCCCCCCCATGGATCCTCCACCTGCTCCTGCCTCTCCTCCCCCTTCGACTCACCCTCCTCATCCCAGAGGCCTGAGAATCGACCCCCTGGAACGTCCAGCCCATCTTCCTTCTCCTCGGAGCGCGTGATTTGTGAGCACCGTCCTTCAAGGGTTCAACGCGGGACGGGAGCGAGTGCATTACGCGACCCTCTTTTAGGACCCAGCGGCGGGGGTGGGGGGTGGGGGAAGGACTGATTCTGCCCATTCGGTGCCCCCCGTACTTGGAGAGCCTGGGCGGCTGAGCCACGAGCTATTGTGGCAACATTGCGCAAGATGAACGTCCTGAGTGTCCTCCTCCGGCGAGACACAGTCGCCACACGAGCGCAGGAAAGAGTCGCCGCACGAGCGCGTCCCAAAGAGGACGCTTCTGGACCCCGAGGCTGCCCACGACGACAACACAGAACGCTGGAATCTCGGGTAGTCCGTGCGCCCACCTCCCCTTCTCCGTCTCCCCTCGCTCCTACTCCCTCGCTTCCTCTCGGGTCGGGCGAAAGGGGGGGATAGCAAGGGGGGGCTTGCGAATCAGCTCGCGTAGCAGATTTTCCCGGCGCCTCCCGGCGACGGAGGTGGCTATGTATCGAGGAATGGGCCCCTTGGTGGGGCCGAAACCAGCTGCATGCAGCAGATTTCGTAACCCCCACTTTCCCAATCCCCCCCCCTCGTCCGGCCCGATCCTCCCTCGCTTCCCCTCCTCGCCTCCGCCCTCCGCCCCCCCCCACCCATCCCTCCCTCCCTCCCTGCCTCCCTGCCTCCTCCTCCCACCCTGCCTCCCGCCCTGCCTCCTTGCCTCCATCCTCCCGCCTCCCCTCCCTTCCCGTCCTTAAGACAAGCGCGTTCCACCGAAGCAACCACACTCGCAAATGGCTTCGATCCGCCGCCGGGGATCTACGACAATTTTCGCCGAGACAAGCATATATATATATATATATAAATATATATATATATATATATATATATAGTATCAGGTTCAAGGAAATATCGCCTTAGGGACGCGAATTTTCACCACATCTGTTCACGCATTAAAAGCAGCAAAAGGTCGTGTATTACCTGTCTGCCACGTAGCATGTACAAGTATTACATCGTCCAAGCGTTACACCGAACATTTGTTCCCGCATTTATTTCAGCATTTCTTGGTTGGGTTTTTGGTTTCTTGGTAGGGCTCTCGGTTTCTTGGTAAGGCTCCCGGTTTCTTCGTAGGGCTCTCGGTGTCTTGGTAGGGTTCCCGGTTTCTTGGTACGGCTCTCGGTTTCTTGGTAGGGCTCTCGGTTTCTTGGTAGGGCTCCCGGTTTCTTGGTAGGGTTCTCGGTTTCTTGGTAGGGCTCTCGGTTTCTTGCAAGGCATACCCCATGCGAAGTCAAGACGGTCGGGTGCACAGTCAGAACGGAGCGGCGGATTTGCGCCGCAATGCAGCCGACTGTATGTACAACGAGACAGCGCACGAACATGTAACACATCACACAACGTCGCCATGGCTTCGCCTTCCCCGCACGACGGAAACGGCCTAACTACAAGTTTGTCCTCGAGACACGGGTTGACGCGCCCGCGCCAGTTCCCTTGGGGCGCCGTTTTGAAAACGGATGGGGGGGCTCAAGATGGGCCAAGATGGCACCGAAGGGGCTCCCAAGATGACCCAGGCGAGCCGCGAATCGAAGATCGGTCCAACGTGTGTGGTGCCCACAGTTTCGATCCCCAGGCGTCCCCGAAGAGGCTCCCAAGACGCCCAAGAAGGAAAACGCGCATTGATGACATCTCATCCTTCTGCCTCGTGAAGATCCTGAGAGGCGTCAGGTATGCCTGATGCTGCCCAGAGGAGATCCTCAACAAGACCTCGATGAGCCCAGATGGAGCCCCAAACCGTTGCTTCCAGGGGGGGGGGGCTTCAAAGTTCCCGCGAGGCACCCCAGGAGGCGTCAGACCCGCAACACGGGATCGCGGTCAGAGAGAGAGAGAGAGAGAGAGGTGGAGATAACGAGAGAGACAGAGAAGATGAGGAAGGGCAAGGGGGAAAGCGAGAGAGAGGAAGAGAGACAGAGGAAGAGCGAGAGAGAGAGAGAGAAGGCACGAATGATGTGGCGCTATGGTGGCCCGTCAACCTTGCACTCTATCTTGTCAGGGTACGCCCACGAAGCCAGCCCATCCGAATCCACGAGGATCAAGCGCTGGACTTCACTAGAGCAGAGGGTCAGCGCAACTCGTCACTGAGAGCAGAGGGTCAGCGCAACTCGTCACTGCCTGAGCAGTGGCCTTGGTCAGACAGGCGCAAACTCGGGCGGGGAATATGTTGCTGGAATGTGTGCTTCCACCCCGTAGTCGTACTCCTCCTCCTCCTCCTCCTCCTCCTCCTCCTCTTCCTGGTCCCCCAGGGGACCACGCACGTACCTAATGCTAGCGATGTATGATTCGGCGCGCTATTGCCTTCCTCTGTTGCTCCCCAGACCCCATCCCCCGCCTCCTCCCCCTCCTCCTCCTCCTCCTCCTCCTCCTCCTCCGCCTCCTCCTCATTATCCTTCTTAGTGCCCTCCTCATCCCCCCCCCCCCCCCCCCCGATCAACGCTCAACCCACGTCGGCAATGCTGCTTAACAGCGCGAGATCCACACTGGCATCTGCCAAGAGTGTCTCCACGCCGCTGCCCTGGCGCGAGATCGCCTCGTCACCGGGTGAGCTCTCGAAAAAACTTGCTGACAAAGTGCCGAGCATAGCAATCGGCATCGCCATCCAGATCTGACCCGAGATGGCGTTCCCAGCAAGGTCACTCATCAAACTATCCCATTCTAGCTCGTCTGCCAACTCGTCGGCTGGCCAACCCTGGATTGCCAGAGACTCCCGACCAAGCAACAATCTTGGCTCTGAAAGCTTCGGGAGCCACAGCCGCTGGCCAGGCAAGAGCGCGTTCAATTTATCGGGGTCGTCAGAGCTTCCAGCTGACTGCGGCCGCCGGGACAAGTTCACGGAAGTCACGTCGGGCTTCGCGAGCATTTTGTAGCCGAACACGACCCTCTCCCTGTCACAGAGGCAAGCGTACCAAGAGCTGCAGCGCTGTTCTTCGGGTGGGACACAATCGGATAGCTGGATGCCTTTGCCCTCCAGGAAGTCCGAGTGCGGCTTGCTCCACGTGTTGCTCTTGTCGATGCTCTGCTTGTTCGCCACGATCTCGTCGCGCCGCTTCTCCAAGTAGTCGCCGCCGTTGGCCAGCAAGAACGCGTCGAAACCGTCGCGAGGTTCCGCCTCCATCTCCCCCATGCACTTGAAGACGTCGTCTATGAGCGCCCTCGCAGACTCAGGGTCAAACTCGCTGCCCCAGGCGCCCAAGGTAAGTATGAACGTTCGGCTCCGCTTCTGCGGAGACTGGCACTTGTCACTGCGCAGTGCACGAGCGCGGAAAACGTAACCGATGGAATGGAAGGCCTCCTCCATCTCAGACATGCGGGAGGCGGGCTCTGCAATTTCCGCAAGGTTCTCGCCTGCGTGCACGGGGCCTGTGCTCGCTCAGGTTGGACGCGATCGCCAGAAAGGTTTTCCCAGTGCTCAGTTTCGGGCCAGTCAGCGCCCTTGGGGCAGGGGCGAGCCCGGCGGCGGGGTCGAGGCGGGGGGGCCGGAGGAGGGAAGGTGGCCATTAGTAAGAGTGATGGGGGAGCTCGGGGGAATGATGCGGCAGGAAAGAGTGCGCGAGGAGGACAGAGCGTTTCGCGAGCTATGGCTTTGGGAAGATCTGCAAATGCGCCTTCTTACCCTCAGCCCCAGCGGGCAGGGCGTCGCCTGCTGCAAACCATCGCAAAACTTTCTCGTAGCTTGGGGAGCGTTTAACGCCTTTGCAAACCTTGCGCTTGTGGCGGCTGCAATAAACTGTCAAAGCTTCCTTCGGGGGGCCCTCGTGCATGGGCGCGATGGCCCCCGTGTACCGACCAGTGGTGGCGTCGGTGGCTCGTTTAGTATATCGGTTCCACTCTGGAAGTGGCGGGTCGGGCGCCGAATCGCCCCAGTCATCAGGCGGCGGGGTAACTCCCATGGCCTCCTGGCCGCGCGCCGAAGAAGAGGAGGGGGGGGAAGAAGAGGAAGCAGAAGAAGAGGAAGAAGAAGAAGATGATGATGATGATGATGACGCGCCTTGAAAGGTCGGTTCTCCCTAAACACAAACCTGAGAAGCCACCAATACGCCAAACGCGTACGGTAGAGAAAGAGGGAAGCGGGGAGGAGCGGGGAGGAGCGAGAGAGAAGGGGTAGAACAAAGAAGAATCCCAGCCCAAGATTGAAGCCCATGATATTGAACGCCATCAAGAGAGTAAACCAACTGTCCAATTCTGACGGAAATTATGACTGAAACCCGTGATACTCAAATAAATCGTGAATGATTAAATCCCACCTTAAATTGAAACCAGGATGCTGAATAAAACCCACCCACTCTGAGTAAAGGTGTGAGCAATGAGAAACGCAATACAAGGTGAAGGATAATGCTTGATTGTTCGAAATATCTTGAGTGACTTGAGTAGCTCCAGTAACTTGAGTAACTCGAATACCTTGCTTGACTTGCGCAAATCAGGAAGTGAGGTGAAGAGAACTTTCATTGAGTCCCTTGAAACCCAAAAAAAAAACGTAAGTGATAACCCAATCCAATAAAAGAGATGAAAGAAGACTAGACATTGAACTGAATGTCCCAAACACGCAGTGACCCAGAAGATATGGAGGCATACAAAGTTATAACTGTAGTCGAGTGAGCCCAACTGTGAAGACCCACTCCAGGTGAACCAAGCCATGTGAGGTAATTGAATTCAAGCAAGTGCGACGCGAGATGCAGTGGGTGTTTATGGTTTGTATTTTGCCCACTATCGATGTTGAAGGACATGCAAGGGGGTTGAAGTGAGACTAGGAGACCTCCAAAGGCCGCAGGCCCATGCACCGCAGACGCCAAGAGAAAAGGACTGAGAGATCCCCAGAATGGTGATCACGGATACTTCCAACGCCACTTTTCCACAAAGAAGTCTCCATCCCACCAATAGTCCGAAAGGTACCAAACCACTGGGTAAGGCCAGCCCGATTCGGGATCGAACCAGGTGTCATAGTACTCAGTGTACCAGACTTTGGTGTAGACCTTTTCTTCTTCGCAGTAGTTCCACATCCCACCTGAACCTTGAAACCACTTGAGACGCTTCCTGGATTCCAGCTTGGCTGGCAGGCATCGTTTGACCATCCCCTGACTTTTATATGGATGTTCCCAACCGCTTCGTACAAGACTACCGCCAGGGTTTGAGGCGAAACGGCTACTGACCATCAGCCAATTCTTTCCAAGGAACTCTCCGAGCCCTTTCGTCGGGTCCTCTGGCGTTTACATACAGTCTGTTAAAGCCGCTGTCCCGGCACGCTTGGAAGAGCGGAATTTTGCACCAGTCATATGTAAGGTATGGACCACCTAGGTCCGAGGGAATAAGGAATCGCGCTGGCAACTTTACCGCCCTTTGGAATAGCAACGTGGAGCAGAAAGAGAATGCTTCAAGGTCTTGCTTGGATAAGAAGCAAATCTTGCGTTTAGACCTGCAAAGTTTCCCCTGAAAGTAGACGTGAGGGTCGGACGCCTTGGGAAGTAGCATACCGAAATCTTGAGCCCGATACTGCAGGGGCGACAGGGGCAAGGGACGAGAGAGGGCCCAGCAGAGGCAGACCGAGGAGGGCGGGATTGTTGCGAAGCCACGGTGTCCCTACGATCACAGAGATCAGGCGGGTCCCAGATAGAATCGCATAAGTGACATCTCCTGGTGTCAGCCAATCCCGAAGGCGGGAGGCAGAGAAGGAGAGCGAACACAAAGTGGTCTTGAAACAGACCAAAAGTTAATTCCGTTGGGGAGTCAAAACCCCGCTCCATTAGTATTGGAGCCTGTTCTCTGAGGCTGCCATCAGGTATGATACCCAAACCTCAGAGGATTTCGTCACGTTAAATTTGTGTACTTGCATTCCGTGGAACATTGCCACGGCAAACTTCCTAGTGTGGGGAGCACATGGGCCGCGGAAGAGGCGACGGTCCTTCCCAGTCCGAGCGAACGACCCATGTTGATCAGCAAACATCAGAATAGACCGAATGGAGCCGATGATGGGAGAAATCCCCTCAATGAAGTTCCAGAACCGATCAGGCTCCACATACCCCACTCCCAAGCCTAACTCCATCAAGTCTCCGATGAGCTCTAACCACCTGGAGGTGTCGGGCTCCCTGTTCCACCGCTCTCGGACCATCCTCTGTACATCGGTGACACGGCCCGCCACTGATCGAAGCTCCTCCATGGACTTGTACGAGGCACTGGTAGGTTGTCTCCTTTGAAGATACCTGGCCATTTGGCCCCAAATGTTCCACCAGATAGTGTAGATGAAATTCCCAGGGTCTGACCATCGGTTGTCATAGAACACGGCGCCCTTGTATGACATTGTCTTGATCTGTACAAAAGACATAGAGCGTACTGCAATTCCCACGATTCCAATAAGGTCTTTGCAAGCCTTACTAGAGAAAAAGGCCTCAAAGAGATTCCATAGCTGTCTCAGGGGTATCTCGAATTCGCGTCCCTTCTCGTACATGTGAAGGGTGACACATCTTCGTGGGCAGTACGATCCTGAATTCGAGGGAACGATCTCGGAACTTTCGATTGCCAGTGCACGTGGGCAAACTGAAGCCCATGCCTCAAAGATACAGCATTGGAGCGATTTTGAATTCCATGGCCTGACAACCCTCTGAGGGGCGAGCATGAGTGTGTTCCCAAAACTTGAGAAGAGGTCGGGGCGAGACGTGCAATGCTAATTGAACCAAAATGACTACAGAAAGCTGTCATGCCAAACAGGCCAACAGAAAGACAGGGGCCGAGAGATGGAGTGATGGAGAAAAGAGATGCACTTTATCAGTGAACGGACGGCAGTCAAAGTCCTGGCCAGCAAGGCGGAATTAACAATCCCAGGCCGAACCCATTTGTACTGAAGTGAAGAGGTAGACAGACCACCAAACTATCCCAAGAAAGAACTTGAAACGACGAGGGCTTGGACCAAGGGTGTACCACAACCCCACTGAGCCCCGTCAGTTGAATCGAGAAGAATAAGAAAAGATGCAGTCCCAGTCTTTGCAAGATGACCTGTGGGCCACATGCCCCGAGAAACTCATGATCCCAAGCATTCCCATATTGAAACGAAAGCCATAAACTTGGCCAAGTAAGGACATTTACGATCCCAGCTGACCCATTTTGGACTGAAATGACGAGTCAAACTAAGGAAAAGGCGGTTCCCAGTTGAGAAGGCCCATCAAGGCTGTGGACAAAGCAAGAAAGACTCCACTACTTTGGCCCTGACGGAAATTGAGAAGAACAGAACTTAATTCATGCCACAGATGAAGAATCTGACGTCCCCAATTGAACCAGATCTGAACCAAAAGGACACTGATGACCCAACGAGAAGAGGAGTTGGTTTGTATCTTCAGAGCTGCCTCGATCACATCAGGAAACGAGGTTTGCAGAGCAAGTGGCACCTAACAGTGGCACCGTTTCCAGTCTCCACCGTTATAAGATCACCAACGTCTTCATACGAGTCCTTGACGTAGAGGAGTGCCACAATACAGCTGCCCGCGAAGATCTGAGATTTATCGTGTAGCCTCTCCTTCTTGGGACAGACCTCAGGGCCAATGAACGCTTCTTTGGTGTAAAACCTCGCGTTAAACAAGTGAATGTCCTTGGAGCGAAACGTGTTGAGCCCAAAGTGCCAGAGGATCTTCGTAACGTCCCTGGTGGTAAGATAGCCGTGCTCACCCAAAACTGGGATGCTTTCCGAAATCAGTGGACCTTGATTGTCGATGATGAAAGGAGTGAGCTCTCGAACAGTAATGATTTGGAAGTGCTCTCCGACCTTTGCCTTGACAGTGTTCAGGCCTGTGAGCTGAGGAACGAAAACCATAATATAGCGCCTTGAGCTGGTATGGTCAGTGCCGCCCTTTGGGGCGAAAATTGGGCATCCCGAATGATCATACTCCAACTGTGACTTCAGAATTGGAGGACCCAACTTGCTGATCCAGGGCTTCTTATCTTGTTCCCAGCTCTTCGGAACAGGCTGTGACTTTCGGTCAGGCGAGTCGACTTCTGCTTCAGAGCCAGAGGATGAACTCCTGGAGCCTGGAGAGTCCGAAGACGGCACTTCCCAAGTAGTGCCGCCCGCTGGTTTGACAGGTGTTTCCCCACGATAGTCCTGCGTCTCAGGCAGGATATCATCCGAATCGGGCTTTGGCCCAGACCCGCCGCCCTGCGGTTGTTTCTTGAACCCAATTGAGTACTGCATCTTCCTAGCTATCGGCGAACGGCTCCGAGAGGCCGAGTTTCCCCTGCGCACAGGTGCAGGAGGTGGGGTGGGGAGAATCCTTGCTTCGCGAGGGCCAGCGCTAGAGGATGCCTTGGCTTTGAGTTCCTGATTCTTGAACTCTACAGACCTCGCTTGATCCTCCTTCTTCTGTTCGAGCTTCTTCTGCAACTTGATTTTCTTATCGTTCGATGTGAGAATGGGTTTCGCTTCCATCTTGACCTGACGATTGCGAGCCCAACGATCTAAGGCGTGGCGGTCGAAGCCAAAGAAAAGAGGGATAGTTGGCTGAATCTGATTCCCAGTCCAATCCAGGTCCTGAGAGTAAAGGGAGTCCGTGGTGAAAGTAAAGAACCCCAATGGGCGCAGTGCGATACCGAAGTGTGCCTGGATGCACCAGACCGAGCCGATGGCTACTGAAGGCGAAAGTGAAGCGGTTGCCGAACCCAATCGAGCATTTCTTTGGCGAGGCCAAGACGAAACTTTTTGTCCCTAGAACCCTGCGGAGAAAATAAGGTGGTCCAGGCATCCTTATCGTACCTGAAAACGTACCCCCTATGCGAACGGGAGTGGGTACGGCTGCCACCAGAGTGGTCAAAGGAGCGATTCTGAGTAACCCAATGCTTGCAATATTGAAACCCTCGACGAAAAATCTTCTGGATGTCTTTGCAGTGTGAAACCCAACTGATGGCAGAGTCCAAATGGAAAATAGCCCAAGAAACTTCTTTGAGTTGGTTTTACGATTTCTGCGTAAACTAAATTGTTCTGGAGGATGTCTTTGCATGTGTGAAACCCAACTGATGGCAGAGTCCAAATGGAAAATAGCCCAAGAAACTTCTTTGAACCCCTTGGTTTTACGATTTCTGCGTAAACTGTTCTGGAGATTCCCCTGGGAGCCTTTTGAGTTTTAACATGATCCTGATACATTGATTCTGTGCCTTGGTAATCAAGTCCGCCGTCGTCTTACAGGGTACCCAGGCAGCACCTCTGGAACGTATAATCCCTCCCGCCATGCAGTTCAGTTTAGAGAGACGTTTAGACATGGGGATATGCTCGTTAATCAAGAATTTACTGTTAGCCCAAAAGGCTTTGTTGATCTGCGAGATACCCCGCTTGACATCTTCGTGGCAGGAGCCAGTGGCAGTGAGAACAGGGCCAAGCACCTTGGCCTCCGGTACCACCGACCATGTTTTCCCGAAGGGGTCAGACCACTTGTATTCTTGAAACTGGTAAGGATAAGCCGGAAGGATTTCTCGATCGTCTTTGAGCCTAAGCCGATGTTCATTCCATAACTCCGACTCTACTAGGGCGGTCAGAGTTGCAAGATCCTGTTCCGAGGAAGCCACTATAAAAATGTTATCTGACCAGCTGAGAAGAGCAATCCTGAAGTCAAATCCCAGCTGCTCGCAGCGAATGGAGATTCCCAAAGAAGAATGTGTAATCTTCTCCAAAGTGGAGGCGAAGCAATCTTCCACAGAAACGCGCGCCAGAATGCATGCTGTCCCAGCTCCTTGCATCAACCCACGGTCTCTTTGGATAATCCCAGTGTTTGAGTCCAGAAGAGAAATGGAAACTCGAGGGTTCCTGTGCAGCCTGATGCAACCCACTGCTAAGAAAAAAGGGACTCCCCGTCCCAATAAGCTCCGTAAAACCATTCCATAACGAATCTGATCGTGGTGAGCTTTGATATCGGTAATCCCAACCATTCCTTTGTTGAAGTGATCTCGCCCATATTCTAAAATGTGGTTGACACTCGTGTGGAGCTCTTGTAATTGACCACCTTTGCTTAGCCCAAAAATCAGGCCCTTGAGACCTTTGGAGTCAGTGTATGAATCCAGAACTGGAAGAATGGCCTTCGCCACATATGCGTGCCCAATCTTGGCAATAGCAGGCTGAGGAATAACAACTCTAGTTTGAGAAGGGGTTCCAAAACCCTTGATCTTGTTACCCAGGTGGCCCCCGAGTGTGACGTCGTTCCAGAATTCAGGGTCGCCTAAGCAGGCTTGTATACACCCCGTGAGCCTTTGGGACCAGCCCGAAACTTTTATGACAGCCGTGCAGGCAAACTCTGTGTCAATCTTTCGGGGGGCCTTGATGTCGTCCAACGCGTCCTCCAGCAAGGACGGGATGATGGGGTCGTCGTAGAAATTGAAAAAAAACCCAAGGCTCGAAGCCAGGCAGTGTCCTCCTGGCGCTCCGAGTCTGAGAGTCCCCACCTCTCTCTATATTCTTCCGCAACCAGTGTGGTACAGCGATCCACTTCAAAAATCTTGACTTGATCAACACAGAAACCCAAAATGGGAAGAAGAGACTTGCGTGAAGCCCAGACTCGTTTTCCTTGAGAGGCGTTGAGCGCAACCTGAGCCAGTTCACGCTGAACTTTCGTTATCTTGAGTGCTTTCAAGAGGAGCTGACCCAAGGCGACCCTCGAAGCTTCGTTAAGTTCGGAGTTGAACCGTGTCCTGAGACTCTTGACCCAGAATGGCTCTTCAGCAAATCTCCTAAAGCTCCTAGGGAGGGCCTGAGTCGCTTCATACACCTGTCCCAACATGTTTCCCAGAAATCGAAGGAGAGAGTAAGGTCCCTGGGATCGTGATACCTTACCGCACATGAATCAGGCTGTTCTTCATCATTTAGACGAGTAAGTTCCGCTGATTCGGGAAAAAGACCCTGGGCGATCTTCCTGACCTCCAAAATGTTTGTAGGGGTCCAAAGTAGCGGCCTTCTCTTAAGGGCCCGCTGAGGAAAGGCCAGGATATCACATCCGATGAGGGCATGGTCCCCAGGGACGCCCGCCCAGCAGGCGAAGCAGTCAGAAGAAAGATCGCCCCTGGCGAGAGCAATGTGGTCGATCGTGCTGTTGGCTTGGGAAATCGCCTGTTCACCGTCGGGCTTCCTTGTGAATTGCATGGAAGTCTCCTGAAACCTGAGAGGGCACCAATGGAGGTCGAGGTAGGAGCAGGCTTCGCAGAACGACCGAAATTTTTGGTCTCCGTTGCCTTGATCTGCGTTCATGTCCCCCAACCAGGAGAGAGTGGACCCGACAGGGCGGGATCGACCGAGTTGGATGGCGCAATGGAGAGAATCATGGAAAAGTTCATGGGCAAGATGAGAGAAGAGAAAGGATCTGGCATGATGGTGGCATCCATCGAGACAGTCAGGACGAAGATCAACGCGGATGGATCTCCAATCGCAGACAATGTCTTTCACACGTTTTCTCAGAGATTTGTGCACAAGCACGCCCATGGCCCTACACCCAGGGCCAGGATGATGACGGTAGTAAGCGTGGCCGTTGAAAACGGGACGAAGAAGCCCATCGTTTTGAAGGCAGCCTTTGAAATCCGCCTCTATGATACAAATTAAGCCCCAGCACTTCAGCTCGAGCAGATCTAGGTTGGCTTGCATTAGGGTCTCGTCTGAAGAGATGGTTGTATCAGTCGGTGGCCCGCTTGACAAGGAGCCCTCGGGGTCCGAAGGCGCCGAAACTGACCTGCCTTGTCGCCGCGCTTGGTCTTCCTAGCGGGCTTCTTGCCTGTGCTCACGGCCTTTGGTTTCCGAGCCCTCCTGCTCGTCACCTGAGCGCCGTCGAGATTCCTGAGCAGAGATGCCGCGGGGCCCATGGCCCTCCTAGTCCTGTGAGCTCGGAGCCCCTCTTTCGGAATTGGTAACAAACCGCGAACACGGAACTGCCACAAGGATTCACATTCGAAAGACACCCGGAAGAAAAACACGTCCTCGAACCCCCGCTGCTTCAGCGCCACTGACATCGTGGAGTCCGTGAACAAGTTGCCCAGTACGTTCTGGATGCCAGCGTGGATGAGTGACCCCTCGGCGACGGCGCCAGCTGCAGCCGGGAAACACTGTAGAAACACAATCTTGTAAGGGCTCAGCAACTGGCAGCACCAAATAACTAACAAAGCAATACGGCGGTTGCCGATCACCAGACCCCGCGGCTGCCCCCAATGCGTCGAGGTTGGGCGACCCAGTCACCAGGTAGAGCGGGAGGCTTGGCACGCCGCAGTCGCTCTCCGACGCGCTCAACCCGTCGGTGTCGTGCACGAGGCGTTTGAGGTCGGTTCTCAAACGGTCGATGAGCTCTAGTTCCACCTCGCTGAAATCATCCTTGCAGGTCCCCAAGCCGAACCGAGCGCAACGTGGTCCCACCGTGGGCGGGCCCTCCCCATCAGCATAATCGTACGCACCCGTATTGGAGATCAACCCAGTCACGCGCGCACGAAACTCATTCCAATAAAATGTGATTCTGCACCTGGTGTCATTGAGGAGATCTGCTCTGATCAGATACCCTCCGCCGCCGATGCCCCAGGGAGTCTGCTCAGGGTCAAGTGGCCGAGCGGGTTGAGGCTTGGTTCGTGGTCGCACCATTACCGTTGCCAATCGAGCGTGTTCTTCAGGAGGCAGTGCGAGGAAGCCCGGGCGCAACCCTCTGATGCCAGAACGTGCCCCTGAAACATAACCATGCCACGCGCTCCGAACCTGGCGCAGCGCAGGAGGTGCTTCGACACTCGCAGGTCCAGCCCTGCCACGAGGCAGGCCCATCACGCGCGCAGCGCCGTTGTGCGGGGCACAAGGTTGTCCAGGGAACGTCGTTGGTCGACTGGGGCCGTCGCAGGCCCCTGAAGCTCGAATCACCGCCCTGGCGGGCGCAGAAATCAAGATTTTCTTCCTCCGCCCCCTGCGCCCAAGAATTGGCGTTCCGCGCTTGATCGGCCACCTCCCACCTCTCTGCAGCAACAGCCATCATGCACCAACTCTCCGACAGGACGTGCTCGGCCATCAGCGTTGCCTCGTCGGGGGAGTTGTCAGCAGAGCAGCGTGCGCGGTTCTTCATGCGCCCGAACCTGCATTCGGATCTTATGTTCTGCCCGGGCACCATGTAAAACAAATATCGCAGAAATTGGTCTTCCGCGCCAAGCTCTGCCTCAGTTCGCACCGAAATTGCGGAGCTTCGTAACCGCGTTATCGCCGCAGCAAGAGTTCGCGCGCAAAAAAATGTCGCCTGATCAAATTCTCCTCAGCATCTGATGCCGACCGATTTGAAAGGATCGCTAAAGGCCACGGCCACTGCAGATAAGGAGAGACAGTCCTCATCCACAAACCCCCCGCCATCTGATATGCACCCCGCGCAGCGGAATGGTAAGACTGCTGCGTCCACCTCCATCCAGGACCAGAAATGGGAAACCAACGCGGATCGCGATCATCTCGGAGCCGAGCAGCGTAACTCTGGATAGCGCGAGCAGCTGGTGACGTTCTCAGATGACACAGCGGGCCCACACCAGAATGCTCTGACTTGTCTCTGGCGTCTTCGAAGAACTCCCCCAACGCCTTCAATCCAGAGGGGGGGGGGGGCACCGAGCCTCGCAAGAGTATCGATGGTGCCCCCCACGCACGCGCACCGCCGCCGCCTCCCCAGCTGCGGGGTGGAAGGGGGGTCGTCATCCTCCGCTTCTTCCTCCTCCCCCTCCTCCTCCTCCTCCTCCTTTTCCTCCTCCCCCTCCTCCTCCTCCTCCTCCTCCTCCTCTGCCCTCGCCCGTGCTGTCCTGAAATTCTGTCGCGGGCCCCAGGTGTTCCCAGGACGTTGAGGGGGCGCCGGGAACCCCTCGAAGCTCATGGCACGCCCCCCCCCCCCTCCCCCCCGACCCCCCGAGGACCCCCCAGTTGGACATGGAGCAATGGACCTCCAGCGCAGGCACCATGTTGGCGGTTGCGGCAGAAAGCCTCCGCGAGATCGATGGATCGTTGAAGAATATCTCAGCCTTTTTTTGAATCGAGCATGTTGGGCTTTCTGGCAGGCGTCGTCACGTCCAATGCCGTAGATCTCTGCATCTTGAAACTCACCCTCGCCAGGCCCCCGAGGTCGGGCACTCGCGCGGAACACTTTGACCGCGGCCGCGTTGAAGGCGAACGCGAAATTCCACCAGGCCAGAGAGTGGAACAGCTCGTTCCATTTATTTAAGGCTGGCACTCGTGGGCTGTACTGCGCAAAGGCCCTCCAGACTATATCCTCAGCTTTCTCGGGTGCACTGCTCGGGCCGCCGCGCTCGCACCCTGCTGCGCAGGCGCGGCCGCTCCGCGCGGCCGCCCAAGACGAGCTGAAGAAGTCTAAGAACTCCTCCCTGGCGCGTCGCCCCTTGGCAGAGTTGTAGTTCTGAGGCTGGCCGAACCGATCCACGAGTAGGGCCTCGGACGGGTCGTCCGCGAAGTCTAGCAACGCCATGACTTGCCTATTGCACTCGCGATGCTCGGCGGCAGGAACTCCGCACTCAAATCGCAATCCTGTCGTGTTCGTGCGGTTGGGTTCCATGAATTGTTTCACGCGCTTCCGAAGTCTGCGCCGATTTCAAGCTCTGTGCATCAAGCAGGTAGCGCAGAAAATGCCATTGCTCAAGTCGTATCCGCCAAGCACCCCCATGATTGAGGCCCAAAGCATATACATGCAACAGAAACTATGCAGCGCCATATCATTGGGTCCATCCTTCTCCCGATATTTCCTGCCCAACTTCAGCATAGATTTAGCAGAATCGGTGTTGAAGATGGTCACGCGCCGACCGACGTCACCATCGGTGCGGCGGAGCAAGAACCCCAGACGATTCTCCACAGCTGCGATCAAGGTCGACGTCTTCGCGTTTGCAATTGTTGCTGGCGGGACCACGACTTCGTGCTCATGCATGTCATGGTTCGCTGCACGTTGAAGCACATGCGCGTGGACGACCAGCACGCTATGTACTTCGACCTGGCCGTCAACTTTGATGGGATGCGCAGCTTCGTCCATGCTGACTTCTACGATGCGGCACTGCCACCGCCCGAAGTCGTCCAGCCGTTCCCGTTGAAGTCCAAGGTAACGTTCAGCGATCGCTGAACGGACCTTCTTGATATGCGAGTGCGAATCCCGCATGGCCATGCCGACGCTGCGCATGCTGTTTGCGAGCACCGATGCCCGCGGCCGACTCGCACGTGGTGCTCTACGCTTCCGTCTGCGCAGCTGCGCCACGTGTCCGGCCAAGCCCCACGCTCCGCGCAGAAGGGCGCACGTCAACCACTGGCAGGCAGCTCCCCTCCCCTGCCCTCGTAGGTCTGCAGCCTTGACCCCATTCATCCTGGCAGAATCGATGATGTCAGCGGGCCTCACAGCATGCATGGCGTTGACATTGTCAATGCGCTCCTGCATGGCACCAGAAACACATTTCGTGTGCTGCTCTCGCAGGACCTTCTTGCTCAAACGCATGGCCCTGGCATGGCATTATGCAGCCCACGTGTTCGCGACGAGCGGACCTCGTCGCGGGCGCAGTGCGGCGCCTACTGCGCCCAGGATCGCATCTGCCTCGTCCTCGTGGGCGGCCCCACGCGGATCCTCTGCAGCCGTCAAATAATCCACAAGATCACGGACAGCCGCTTCCATGGATCAAAAAAAACGCAACCAAAATAAACCCAAGAGCCACGATGATTACGGAGGAGGGAGGGGAAGGGGAGGAGGCGGAGGACGGGCCGCGACGTGTTGGGTCATTCCACGTATGTTTTCCGAGCCGAGGCGTAAACAGGGAAGGTATTTTTCATCCCCGTTGGTCTTCGTTCTTCTTCCCATCTTCTCCATCCTCCTCATTTCACCGTTTCTTGCAGCCTCCCGTGTTCGTAGTTCAAATTCTTCCACCCTGACCCCAGGAGTTATTTTGCAAATTACTGATGATATTGTAAATGCATTGCCATTGCTGTATTGCTATATGTTGTATGTTTAGGCCATTTGAATTGCCAGAACAATTGCGTGCGCTTGCGTTGCACAGTGGTAGAAATGCACGATGTAATGCGTGCATTATTGGGGTTTGCAGTAAATGCCATGTGTAATGCGCGATGTAATGCGTGCACTATTGGGGCTTGCGGTTAAATGCCACACGTAATGCGCAGTGTACTGCGTGCACTATTGGGTGCGATTTGAAATGCACGCGCATATGCTGAACTTAATGCACGAGGCTATGCGTGGACATCCGCCTAACCCTAAGAGGGGCAGGTTTGATGTGTTCCAGAACCAGCTAATCTATATATATATATACATATATATATATATATGTATGTATGTATATATACACATATATATATATATATGTGTATATATATATATATATGTATGTATGTATATATATATAATATATATATATATATATATATATATCGGAGGTTTGCGAGTGGGCACTTCGCGAGTAGTGCAGTGCGCTCGGCGACTCCTCCCTCCTCCGCCGCCGCCGCCGCCGCTGCCTCGACGGGCCCTCCACCGCTGCCCCCGCCTTATGCCGGACGTCCGCCTGGCACCGCTCGGACGCCTCCAGCTGGCGCGCCACGCTGTCCCGCAGCTCGCGCCGGAGGTCGTCGACGAGGCCCGCCTCCTGGACCTGCGGGGGCCGCGCCGGCGGGGGGGGGGGGCGGCGGCGCACGCCGCCCGAGCCACGATGGGAAACGGGTCTTGCGCGAGATGGCACGGCGACCTCGCGCGGCGGCTCACCCGCACCGCCAGCGCGGCGCGCTGCACTGGAAACGAGGGCGCTTCCGTTGGGCCTTGCGCGGGCAGCTGTTGCGCGCGCGGATGTCGGCGAAGACGACCCCGTTTTTTTTTCTTGTTGCGTCGCCCACCTGTAGGGGGCCACGTGCGAACCCTGCCCCTGACCCTATCGCTCGGGAGCTCCCGCACGGAGTGAACCTCCGCCCTTTCCCCCAGAAATCGCGGGGGGGCAGGGGCAGGGCTCGCGTGTGGCCCCCTCACCTGGCCGTGCCCCGACGCCCCAGCCTTGCACCTCTCTTCGCGCCGGGCGTGGTCGCCCGGGCTCGGGCCCCAGGGCCCCCCCAGACCGACCCGGCTCGACGGGTGCATCGGGAAGCAGGCAGAGAAGCACGAAGGAGGGAGGCGTTGGGAGCAGATTGGGCTTCCGCGCTCCCCGCGTAGAGGAGGGAAGAGTAGGGAATCGAACTCTACACACCGACGCTTCTTCCGGCCCTGCATCAGAACTTGCACTGGAGAGCGGATCCTGGTGTATACGGGACCCTGATGTATACATTTTTCGCTGTTTCCCCGGGACATCGGGGAAAAAAGTATACACCACACCACCCCAGCGTCGTCCTCGACCCTCAAGAAATCCTGGAATTGAAAAACAGACCGCCACTGGAAATGTATACGTTCCAGTTTTCGAAAGAGGGAAACCCTTCGACTCTTGGATGAGGAAGATGTCTAAAGTATATTGGGATCTGCGGGTCTTAAGATACCTACTTTCAACGACCGATGGGTCGTGTGTCCTCGCGATGTTGAAATCTGTTAGTGGCGTCGGATCTCAGGGTCCCTGGCTGGGGCCAGCCCTGAGCTCCTGGCGTATAGTACAGCGGGTGCCTATGGTAAGAAATCATGTCGTAGGACATCTGGGGGCACACTTATACTTTGCGGTCGACTTCGGACTTCGCGGAGAGCCCCTATCAACTCCGATTGGCCCCCCCGGGCCGTCTGCGAACATTGAATTTCCGCTGGGGACTTGCTGGCAGGTTAGCTTCTTGTCTGGTGCGCTCATGCCCACACTCACGGCAAGATCAATCGGCATCTGATCGGGAAACCGGATCGGGTCGGAACGCGCGTCGGATCGGGAGATGCGTCGGCACGGGGTCGAGATCGAGTGGGATTGGCCGCGCCAAGACGCCGCAGAAATACGCCCTGCAAACAACGGGTCGCATCGGATCGTCGGAAAATCGAGTCGGATCGGATCGAGCCTGGCGAACTCGAAATCGGATGGCCATGGCCTTGACTAAGCCAGCCTGCATACAGCATCCTGCGGCCCAAGATGACTCTGGTCAGGGATGGTGGTAGTGCACAACTGGCGCCTGTGGAGCCCAGAGGGAAAGACAGCGACACAGCCGTCGGCGTCACCGTCGCCGTCGTCGCCTTCGTCGGCGTCGGCATCGGTGTTGCCGGCCTCGCCCTCGCCGCCTCGTCTTCCTCGGAGGCATCGGCGCCGGCGGCGCCGACGCCGCCGTCGAGCGTCGCCGAGGAGGCGAAGAGGGCACCCCCATGCCCGGAGGCGCGCGGGGGGCCCCGCGGGCGGCTCTGGCGCCCGAGACCTGGTGGATCTTCTCCATGGTCGAGCTGCGGAGATCGGTGAGCGAGCCCGTGGTCCAGTCCCGTATCTCCTGGCACTCGGACTGGAAGAGCCTGAGCAGCTCCTGGGCCTGGGCCTTGCAGCCGTCCAGCTCCCTCGCGAGGGGGCGAGGAGCAGATGCTCTCCGACAGGGACGGATACGACGGCTACCGCGACGGCGCTGACGACCACGACGACAACGACATCGAAGGCGACGCCGGCGGCGACGGCAACGGCGACGGCCGCCTGACGGCTTCCAAGCCTCCATCAGCGAGCCCACCTTGGGTCACGGTATCAGCTCGAGGGTTGCCAAAGGCATACCTGGACGGTGCCCCCAGCCTTCGCACCGTCTCGGAGCCGCAGGGGACCTAATTATGCGCTTCACGAAGGGTGGTCGCCCCAAATCCATTTCCAATAGACCCGCGGCCCGAACACGCCTCCCAGGAGCCGAAATGAAGAAGAAACGCCAGAATCTAAAAATTGCCCCGTCGAGCGATTGGGAATATGTATCTTCTGTCCATCCCACCGCTTGCGTTGACCAGCGCCTGACCGTCTTGCACCACCTGGCGCCCACGGACTAAAAAACGTTTGGGAATATGCTCGGGAGGGGAGGAGGAGAGGGAGAAGGAGGAGGCCGAAGTCGTGCGAGAAGGAGAAGGGAGGTGGAGGAGCAGGAGCGGGCCGACGACGACAAGGCCGACGAGGCCGACGAAGACGGCGAAGACGACGAGGCCGACGGGGACGACGAGGCCGACGACGACGACCAGCCTCAGGCAGTCGTCGTACTTGCTCATGCTTCTATTCGCTTCCTGGAGCACGGACCGGACCTGCTGCGCCTCCACCTGCAGCACGTCGCTCGACCTCCGGAGCTCCGCCAAATCCTTCTCGTCCGCCTTGAGGAGCAGGCTATCCTCGGTGGCGCGCGCAATCGAGCTTGTGATCGGAGGGGTTACACTCAACACGTATAATTTGAGGGAGTTCGTCTTGAGAGCTCCCGTCATCCTAACCCCCTGCGCGCGAGAGACTGGGCCCGCCAACCGCCCCCCCGTTTCGGGGAAATCCGGGAAACCTGGCGACGAATTCCAAACCGGCGTCCTCGCGTGGGACATCCTCGGCACCCCGAACCTCCCCAAGGAGGCCCTCAGAGGCCTCCGTGTTACGGTAGAGGGACACAATGTGTGGACACTGCCCCTCTTCCCCAAACTGAAAGTGGGCACGCGCGGAAGGGACTGCGGTCGAAGTGCAACTCATCAGACCCACCGCCAATTTTGAACATTGGGCGGAGGGGGAGGCGTTGACCGATGAATGTGGCATGGCTATCTTTGTCCGAGGCTTGTACGTTTCCGGGAAATCCAAGAAGTCCGGCGACGAATTCCAAACCACCGCCCTCGCTTGGGACATCCTCAGACAACAGGCCCCCGAGCCTCCCCGACGCGCGCCAGGGCGCACCGGGCGTGTCCCAGTTCGGGGCTCTCGCGGCGCGCGAGAAGTCGAACCCCAGCGCGCGAGAAAGTCGGGCCCCACGGGGCCCCCAGGGACCATTGCCGGGGATCTACCGAAGCGCGCCGGGGCGCGCCAGGGCGCACTGGGCGTGTCCCAGTCCGAGCCTCAGCCTCAGAAAAACGACCCCCGGCGCACGAGAAAGTCAGGCCCAACCGCGTCCCCAGGGACCATTTCCGGGATCTGCCGGCGCGCGCCCAGGCGCACCTGGGCGCACTGGGCGTGTCCTCGATCGAGACATCCTCGCACAAGTCGACCCTAGCGTGTCCCAATCTGGGCCTCCCGCTCGAGACACCTTCCCAAAGTCGGCAAATCGCCCCCCGAGGGAGGCCTCCGAAGACGATGACGCGATGAGCAAGGAGGAGGAGGAGGAGGAGGAGGAGGAGGAGGAGGAGGAGGAGGAGGAGGAGGAGGAGGAGGAGGAGGAGGAGGAGGAGGAGGAGGAGGAGGAGGAGGAGGGAGGAGGAGGACAGCACCGGCACGAGGGCAACGCTAGCACGAGGAGGCCGAGGAGGCGCGCCGAGGAGGAGAGGCGAGGCCCAGGAGGAGGAACGCCGAGGAGGAGCGCCCAGGAGGAGCGGCGAGAGCGGGTGGCGGAGGCGGCGGCCGGGAGCGGCGGCGGGGTGGCGCCGGCGGCGGCGGCGGGCCCCAGCCCCGGGGCGGAAGGACTGAGGGCCCGGCCCGCGGCGGCAGGCGCGGCGCGCTCGCTCCAGGGCCCTCCTCGGGCCCGAGGGCCCCGGGGCACGAGGGAGGAGGAGGAGGAGGAGAAGGAGGGGGAGGAGAGAAAGGAGGGGGAGGAGGAGGGGGAGGAGAAGGAGGAGGGGGAGGAGGAGGAGGGGGAGGAGGAGGGGGAGGAGGCGGAGGAGGAGGCGGAGGAGGAGGAGGAGGAGGAGGAGGAGGGGCAGGAGGAGGAGGAGGAAGACCAGCGTATCTGATTGTTTTCGATTATTCATGCTTTCTGTATCAACGGAAGCGCATCCTGCGCTTCCTTGATCATCATATCAAGGGTGATTGGGGGGCAAAACACGGCCTGCTTTTCGTGCCTCCTTTGGGGTGGCGGCAGGTCTTCAAGCAGTTCAGGGCTTGTTTTGTTATTATTGCTGGTGGGGCACCCAAGGCATTCGCTCTTAAAGGCTTTGGGGTAATATTCACTTGAAATGCCGCAGGACAGGCATGCCAAAACACAACTATCATTCTCAAGGCGATCGAAAACGTGAATGTCGTGGCCGCTCCTCTGAAGAGAAAGGGCCGACAGACTAGCACAGTGCCCAGGACAGGCCTGGTTATCTTTTTGGACTCGGGCGGCCTCGGATCGCGCTCTGACTCTGCAGAGTTCGCGCATCCAGAGGCGATCAGACGATAAGACCCACTGGTGGGCGCCGCCTTCTTTCTGGTCGCCCTCAACGGGGTCGCCAGCGTCGGCCCCAGGGGCCCCAGGAGGGTCGGAGGTCGGAGGCAGGAGGGGGGCGAGGACGGCGGCACCTACCAGGGGCTTTCGCTCGGGTTTAAGGGCGGGCCCTTCGCAGTCCTTGCTGCCAGGTTTCGGGGCGAGCGCAGGCCAGGTCGACAGGCCCCCCGCGAGAAACCGCAAACAAAAAAAACGCAACAAGAAACCATGGCTCTAGTAGATCTCTTGGACCTCGGCGTTCGAAGGCCCCCCCGCTTTGCTGGCAGGAGCTTTCGCTAATCTGTTCGCATCAATGTGCAATGACATTTCCCGTGGCCGGGTACTTTTCCCTGGGCCCTTGAGGGGGGGCGTCTAAATCCTGGCGGGCTTTCGCTTTGCTGGTCTGAGGAAGGGCCCCCCGCTATGTAGACCCTTTGCAAGCAGCTCCAACCCCGCGTGGATGTTCTTCCGATCGAGATCCGCCTGGCCATATTTGGCCATGGCCCCTGAGTGATCGGAGCGGATGCAGGTGAGACGCGGGCGCGCGCGAGCAACGGCCATGGCTGGCGCTCTGCAGGTGGCGAGGCGGGCGGCAGCAACTCTCCCGTCTGCCCCGAGAGGTGCGCTTTACTTCTCCCTGCCGTCGAGCACAGCAACGGCCCGCCCAGTCTGGCGCCAGATTGGGGGGCCCTGTTTAAAGCAACTTCCGTCAACCAAACCTCCCCCGGCCATCGCCGCGTCAATCGCGTCTCAGCTTCAGTGGCCAAAATCTCAAGAAATTCCGAATCATTCGGGGCGCGCGACGCAGGCTGGGGGCTGAGACTGAAATCCGTGGGCGAGGGGAGCTGCTGAGGGGTGCCCTTCCATATACGATTCACCCAGGGGGGTAAATTAGCATCTCAACTGTCAGGTTAGGATGAGGGGGCACTCGAACCTGCGCGCCGCGCCATCTCTCTCGCGCCCACACGGGCACGTCGCGTCGACGTCGTAACCTGCGGCCGCGAGCCCAGTTCTCGTCCACAAGCACTGGGCGAGGCAAGACATCAAGCTGCTCTTCTCGGAAGGGGTGGGGCTGGGATCGGCCAGGACTCGTTTGGCAGCTGCGACGTCTAACCTGCCCCGGCGAATGGCCATCTTGGAAGCCGCGCGTTTCTCGAGGTTTGCCCTCCAGGCCTCGTCGAGATGGCACTTGAGAAGCGCCGGCGAGACTGCGGTGAGCTGGAGCGTCAGGCCCTAGGAAGTCTCGATCTCAAATGGGTTCTTGAGGATCCAATTCATTCTCTCGAGGCTCAATTGCGTGGCCCCTATGGATCCTCTGCACGTCGCCAATTGATTGGGGGTTCTTCATGATGGTAAGAACTTCGTGACGAAACTCTCCATGCGTTATCACCAAGCTGCGGCTGCGTCGACAGTCTCCAAACCGTTGGCCCATAATCTTTCACGGGGCCCAGAGCGGCTTTCCAAGCCGGGTCTCCCAATATGCGCAGGCTGAGGGATCTGGAACGCTTTGGCTTCTTAGGCCCACGGTATTTAAGTGCGCGCTTTGGATTTGCCTGACCTCGTTATTAGTGAGCCCCGCGACCTCTGTTCCAAAATGGTTGGCTTGGCCCAGGCCTGTTCTGCGCAACTTGCGCGCGTCTGCGCCCGCCCTCTTCGGCGCCGCCAACTTGCGCTTGCGGAGGCGGGGCTCGGCAAAGCGAGCGCGGAGGGCAGCCCTTCCTCTGCCAGAGCGGGCCCCCCCTCCTGCCGTGTAATCGATGCCTAGGTTAGCTGCCGACTCCATCCTCTCTTCCGCCTGGGGCCCAGCCAAGGGCCCTGGGGCTCGAACCGGGGGTTTCCGAACGGTTGTCGACGACGCGAGGGCCGCCGATTTGTGCGAGGCGACCCCGCCCCCCATCTCGATCTCAGCCATATCTTTCGTGCTGTGGGCGGCGGAGGAGAGGTTTGTGACCCGTTTCTGGGGGGTATTACCTTGGCCCTGGAGGAGGAGGTCGTCTACGAACATGCGGGGGTCTGCATCCGGATTGTCCTGGAGCCAGACGTCGAGCGGGGCCAGGCTAAACATCTGGGCGACGAGCGCAGCGAAACTGCATCCCGCGGGCATTCCATGCCGCGGGCTTCCAACAAAAGTGGCTAGACCTTGACTCGCTACAAGCCTTGGGCCTCCATGCTGATTATAAATCAAGGCGGCAGTGGCCCGGATCGGTCCCAGAGGATAACAGCAGCATGCCTGATGGCCATTTCGTAGTGGGCTGATTCGGCCTGGAACTTATCATCGAATTAAAGATGTGCTTAACATATGTTAAACATGTTCTAAAACATCAATCATGTTTGAAACACATTTTGAATGTGTTTGACACATGTTTTAGACATCTGGAAACTATCCGGCAACATGCTTCCTCTCCATTGATCGTCCTACACAAATGTCACCTCTCTTGGCCTGTGGCCGGCCCGAGACCACCCCCCGCATGACCACCCCCCGCATGACGGTGCCGAGCAGACCATGTCACCTTTCTTGGCCTGTGACTGGCTCCCGGCCGTTCCTCGAGCTCGCCCCCCCCCCCCCCGATCGCGGCGGCCGGCCCCCGGCGGGCGGCCGGCGCGTCGCGCGCCGCGGTGCCGGCGCGCACGGCCGGGCACGGGCGAGGAGGCGGAGGCTGTGGCGGCGGCCCCTCTGGGCAGCGAAGAAAGGAATCCAGGGCTGAACCTAAACGGTGTCTTTCGTTTTCGCTGTGCTTTCGTGTTCCCTCGCTTCTGCCTCGAATCCACCGCTTGCCCAAAGACGACGTCGAAACGCAAACGGCCCACGAAATCACCGAAAAAGCCGTTTGGTTCCAGCCCCGAGGGAGCCGTGGCGCGGGAAGCTGGCCGAGACGGCCAGGCCCGAAGAGGGGGCCGCCCTTCCGCCCCGGCCTCGGGCCTCGGGGCCTCGGGGCGGCCCTGCGCCAAAACGGGCTGCGGGGGAGGAGGAGGAGGAGGAGGAGGAAAAGGAGGAGGAAGAAAAAGAAGAGGAGGAGGAAGGAGGAGGAGGAAGGAGGAGGAGGAGGAGGAGGAGGGGGAGCGACCGTACCAAGAAGGAACGAGACGAAGGCAGGCGGGCAAGACGCGAGAAGAGGGCAAGTGTCCGCGTGTCCGCTTGTCTCGTCTATGGCCGCATCGCATGCAGTGCAGCAGCTAGGCACTCAGAGCCTGTAGTGTAAAGAAGCGCGGCGCGGGGCGCGGCGTGCGTAATGATACGCAGTTTGTTGTAGAAGTGAAATGAAAGTGCTGTCCTGCGAACAGCTTCTGAAATTGTGTGCTCTGGGTTTGCGTGTTGCTCTGACGTCCCTAGGCCAATTCGCACGAGGGGGTCCGAGGAGAGAAAAGAACGAGGTAACGCGAGGAAGTGAAGAAGGCGAGGACAGGTGAGGTAGTGGCCGAGACGGTCAGGGCAAGCTTCGCACCCGAGCAGACACGTGCGGCGCGGTCCACATGGGAATCGGTGACTGGTCCACCATGCTCCCGCTAGCGTTTTAAAGACAGCCCAGCGGATGGTTGGAGCTTTCTTTGAAAGGTATTATGATAGCTCCTTCCAGCGGGTTGGTAGGGCTGGGGGGAGCACGATTTCTGGAAGAGCCGACGAGAGGCGGCGCGCTAGGGTCTCTGCGAACTTGTCGGGGTAGAGGGAGGCGTGGAGGACCGAGGCAAGAGTTCGCTGGACCCTAGAGCGGCGCGCTTCGTTGGTGGCAGCAGCGTGCTCGTCTGCAGCGGCTTGTTGCGCCGAGCGCCAGATGGGCAGTGAAACGTCGTATGGCGGCTGACCGTCGGCGAGGTCTCGCCAGTATTCCACGATACCTGGACTTTTCCAAAGGAGGAGGAGGAGGAGGAGGAGGAGGAGGAGGAGGAGGAGGAGGAAGACGGGGGGAGGGGGGGGGGAGGGGGCTCGACCTCCCGTTTGCTCTTCGGTGCGCGCTTTCACACGTTCGAGCGTGCACGTCGCGGCGGCCGCGCGGGGCGCGCGGTCGGCGCGGGGCTACGCGGCGACAGACCGCGAGTGGCCCGCAGCGTCAGGGGGGGGAGGGGGAGGAGGAGAGTTGGAAAAGGTGGAGGGGATGCGGAGGAGGAACGGCCACCAGGGACCCCAGGAGATTTTCCTGGGAGGATGTGGGAGTGAAGGTGGAGGCTGCCAGCATGGGAGCGGGAGGGTCTCGATGCCACCGCCTCCCGCTCATTCTCCTCTCGCCGACAAGCACACGCCCAGTCTTCTATTTACAGAAACTCCCGACCAACCGCAGAGCGGCTGGCTAGTAAGGACGCGCGATAAGGGTGCTGGGGCCTTGGGAAACCATGTCGACACTTTGCGAGCGGGGCGCGGCCACCGAAAGCGGTCGAGGATGGGCCGAAGGGGGAGGATGCAAGGGCATTCTTGGAAAGTTGCTCATTCTTACTCTGCGGATTGACTGTACGCGAGAGAGCACGAGACCCGTCTGACGTGTCCGATCCGCGGCTTGGAGCCCTGCAGCGCGCAACACCGCTCAACGCCGCTCAGCGAAAGGCGCGGTGTTGCGCGGCTGTGTCGCCCTGGCGAACTGTGAACTATGATTTCGAAAAAGATCCTATGGATCCGACGCGTGCGTCATGCTTCCGAAGGCACACTGCTCCAGGAATGCAGAGGATATGGGACGGGGAGACACGGGGCAAGGTACCCCTGATCTGGAAGGCTCGGCCTGCTGATCAAACTCGTGTGTAGCCCAGACTTCCGACATCTTGAACCAAACACGACGGACTGCGGTTCGCCATCAATGGCCTCTTCAGGAAGCCGGTTCCAGGCCCCAGGGCCGTCAGAAACGACTTGGGATCGAAAGTGGGTCCTGGGGAAAAGGTCCAGACTTCCGGAGCTGCGCAAAATCACTGCGTCGAGGGTCTGGGAAGAGAGCGGGACGATGCGGGTAGCCGCGTGAGAAGAGGTTCAGGCATCGAAGATCTGTGTGCTTGAAAACGTTGACCCTTCCCCAGACATCCGACAACGTGATTTGTTCAATGCGCGGCCCCAAGGCCCCGACTCACCTCCCAGGACAGATTACACAAATCATGTTATCGGAGGTTTGGGTCTGGGGCATCTGCGGAGGCATCGGGGACACCTCCAGAGGCCTCCGGGGACTCCCGAAGACAGTCCTCTGGAGACTTCTTCCAGCAGGATGAGACGGCCACGCCCCTCGCACTGTCCCATTTCCTGCGCGCCGCGGATATCCCGCAGGGCCCTCTGGAGATTCCCGAGGTCGGCCTTGACCCCCATGACCTCGTCGTGGGCCATGACGAACCTGACCAGGAGGGCACCATGTGTACAGTCGAGGCGTTGACCTAAGGAACCCTAAAAAAGGAACGAGGCCCCTTTTTTCCATAAGTCAAACTTCGACTTTCCATCGAAAACTGAAGGAAAACCTTCGGCAAGGTGTGGAACGATGAAGGAACACCGAGCCCCTCCCCAACGCAAAGGGTTCCTTCCTCAGCGCCCCGACTGCACGGTGACAGGGATCCTGGCCAGGCCCCACCCAGGCCGAGGATGGGTGCATGTGCCCTCCTGGCCGGGACGGTGCGTGCACCAGTCTGGGCTCAGGATCGGCCTGGCCACGGTCGGTGTTAGGCTCAGAGGGGCGCAACAAACGACACACACAGACACAGACAGATCGGGGATGGACAGACCCCCCTTTAGTAAAACGTGGTTTAGTGAAAACGACCTGAGGCCCAAACCTGGCGGTCGCAAGCCTGGAAAATAGCGGCCACGGCGCCCTCTCGAAAACCGAAAACGGACAATTCACTAATCGACGTGTCACTGTTGGGGGTTCTGTCCACCCCCGAACAGACTTGAGAGGTCCACGAGGATTTCACGGGTCGTCGCTGGTACTCCCCTTCCGCCCCCACACGCCTCTCTGGCGCGATGGTGCAGGAGGGGGAAAGCCCAACGAAGACCGAAGGAATACGCTGGATCTCCGATCGTGCACGTAGTGATGCCTGCGTTGGTTTTCCGCGGAAGGCCCGATCATGTCCGTGGGGCCAGCATTCCATTCCAAGTCGTTTTGTTTTTTCGGTGCCAAGCCACGAAAGCAGCCCCTCGTGGCCGAAATCTGTAAAATTATTTCCGCCATGAAAAGAAACACAGCACACAACACACACACACACACACACACTTGATTGTGTCCCCGCTTGTTGATCCAACGGAAAGAGTGCTATGGCGGTGCACGCCTACATTGATTACCGCCGAGCGTCTGCCGGTGGGCGGCCAGGACGTCAGAGCGTAACTGACGTGTACAGGAAAAAGGGACCCAAAGCCAATGCACGTGGAAGATGCCGAGGCCATGCAGAGCAGCGGCATAAACTACATGAGAAGTGCAAGAGGAGGTCCGGAAGGCACCATGGAACGGAGCGCGAGACAGCGAAAGGGGGGTGTAGAAGACAGTACTGCTGCGGCGTGTGTGTGTGTGTGTGTGTGTCTGTGTCTGTGTCTGTGTGAATGTGAGTGCGTGTGTGTGTGTGTGGATGTGTGTGTGTGTGTGTCTGTGTCTGTGTCTGTGTGAATGTGAGTGCGTGTGTGTGTGGATGTGTGTGTGTGTCTGTGTCTGTGTGAATGAGAGTGCGTGTGTGTGTGTGGATGTGTGTATATGTGTGTCTGTGTCTGTGTCTGTGTCTGTGTGAATGTGAGTGTGTGTGTGGATGTGTGTGTGTGTGTCTGTGTCCGTGTCTGTGGGAATGTGAGTGCGTGAATGTGTGTGTGGATGTATGTGTGTGTCTGTGTCTGTGTCTGTGTGAATGTGAGTGCGTGTGTGTAAGTGTGGATGTGTGTGTGTGTGTCTGTGTCTGTGTCTGTGTGAATGTGAGTGTGTGTGTGGATGTGTGTGTGTGTGTCTGTGTCTGTGTGAATGCGAGTGCGTGTGTGTGTGTGGATGTATGTGTGTGTGTCTGTGTCTGTGTGAATGTGAGTCTGTGTGTAAATGTGGATGTGTGTGTGTGTCTGTGTCTGTGTCTGTGAATGTGAGTGCGTGTGTGTGTGGATGTGTGTGTGTGTCTGTGTCTGTGTCGTGTGTGTGTGGATGTGTGTGTGTGTCTGTGTCTGTGTCTGTGTGAATGTGAGTGCGTGTGTGTGTGAATGTGTATGTGTGTGTGTGTCTGTGTGTATGTGTGTGTGTGTGTGTCTGTGTCTGTGTCTGTGTGAATGTGAGTGTGTGTGTGTGTGTGGATGTGTGTGTGTGTGTGTCTGTGTCTGTGTGAATGTGAGTGTGTGTGTGTGGATGTGTGTGTGTGTCTGTGTCTGTGTGAATGAGAGTGCGTGTGTGTGTGTGTGGATGTGTGTATATGTGTGTCTGTGTCTGTGTCTGTGTCTGTGTGAATGTGAGTGTGTGTGTGGATGTGTGTGTGTGTCTGTGTCTGTGTCTGTGGGAATGTGAGTGCGTGAATGTGTGTGTGGATGTATGTGTGTGTCTGTGTCTGTGTCTGTGTGAATGTGAGTGCGTGTGTGTAAGTGTGGATGTGTGTGTGTGTGTCTGTGTCTGTGTCTGTGTGAATGTGAGTGTGTGTGTGGATGTGTGTGTGTGTCTGTGTCTGTGTGAATGCGAGTGCGTGTGTGTGTGGATGTATGTGTGTGTCTGTGTCTGTGTCTGTGTGAATGTGAGTGTGTGTGTAAGTGTGGATGTATGTGTGTGTGTCTGTGTCTGTGTCTGTGTGAATGTGAGTGCGTGTGTGTAAGTGTGGATGTGTGTGTGTGTGTGTGTCTGTGTCTGTGTCTGTGTGAATGTGAGTGCGTGTGTGTGTGTGTGGATGTGTGTGTGTCTGTGTCTGTGTCTGTGTGAATGTGAGTGCGTGTGTGTGTGTGTACGTGTGTGTGTGTCTGTGTCTGTGTCTGTGTGAATGTGAGTGTGTGTGTGGATGTGTGTCTGTGTCTGTGTCTGTCTGTGTGAATGTGAGTGCGTGTGTGTGTGGTGTATGTGTGTGTGTGTGTCTGTGTCTGTGTCTGTGTGAATGTGAGTGCGTGTGTGTGTGTGGATGTGTGTGTGTGTGTGGTCTGTGTCTGTGTCTGTGTGAATGTGAGTGCGTGTGTGTGTGTGTGGATGTGTGTGTGTCTGTGTCTGTGTCTGTGTGAATGTGAGTGCGTGTGTGTGTGTGTACGTGTGTGTGTGTCTGTGTCTGTGTCTGTGTGAATGTGACTGCGTGTGCGTGTGGTTGTGTGTGTGTGTGTCTGTGTCTGTGTCTGTGTGATGTGAGTGCGTGTTTGTGTGTGGATGTGTGTGTGTGTGTCTGTGTCTGTGTCTGTGTGAATGTGAGTGCGTGTGTGTGTGTGTGTGGATGTGTGTGTGTCTGTGTCCGTGTCTGTGGGAATGTGAGTGCGTGTGGGTGTGGATGTGTGCGTGTGTGTCTGTGTCTGTGTCTGTGTGAATGTGAGTGCGTGTGTGTGTGTGGATGTGTGTGTGTGTCTGTGTCTGTGTCTGTGTGAATGTGACTGCGTGTGCGTGTGGTTGTGTGTGTGTGTCTGTGTCTGTGTGAATGTGAGTGCGTGTGTGTGTGGATGTGTGTGTGTCTGTGTCTGTGTCTGTGTCTGTGTGAATGTGAGTGCGTGTGTGTAAGTGTGGATGTGTGTGTGTGTGTCTGTGTCTGTGTCTGTGTGAATGTGAGTGCGTGTGTGTGTGTGTGGATGTGTGCGTGTGTGTCTGTGTCTGTGTCTGTATCTGTGTGAATGCGAGTGCGTGTGTGTGTGTGGATGTGTGTGTGTGTCTGTGTCTGTGTCTGTGTGAATGTGACGTGCGTGTGCGTGTGGTTGTGTGTGTGTGTGTGTCTGTGTGAATGTGAGTGCGTGTGTGTGTGATGTGTGTGTGTCTGTGTGTCTGTGTCTGTGTGAATGTGAGTGCGTGTGTGTGTGTGGATGTGTGTGTGTGTGTCTGTGTCTGTGTCTGTGTGTGAGTGCGTGAGTGCGTGTGTGTCTGTGAATGTGAGTGTGTGTGTCGTGTGAGTGAATGTGAGTGCGTGTGTGTGTGTGCTGTGTCTGTGTCTGTGTGAATGTGAGTGCGTGTGTGTGTGGATGTGTGTGTGTGTCTGTGTCTGTGTCTGTGTGAATGTGAGTGCGTGTCTGTGAGTGTGGATGTGTGCGTGTGTGTGCGTGTCAGTGTCTGTGTCTGTGTGAATGTGAGTGCGTGTGTGTGTGTGCGTACGCGCGTGCGTGCGTACGTGCGTGCGTGCGTGCGTAGGTGCATGTGTGTGTGGATGTGTGCGTGTGTGTGTGTCTGTGTCTGTGTCTGTGTGAATGTGAGTGCGTGTGTGTGTGTGTGGATGTGTGTGTGCGTGTACGCGCGTGCGTGCGTGCGTGCGTGCGTGTGTGTATGTGCCTCACGGCGGTAAGGGCGGTGGGTGCGTGCAGGCCGTAGGACCGTAGGAGAAGACCGGGCCGCACCAGCGATGAAACCCGGCGAAACAAACACACACACAAACACAGCACACACACACACACTCACACGGTGTCGTAGGACCCCCCAAAAGCCCAAGGACAGCGAAAGCTACCCCAAAACCTCAAGCCTCGATCATCCTACACCTGTATCACACATCCGATGTATTCAATCCGCGGCCCCAGAGATTCCGAGTGTTTCCCCGGGAACTATTTCCGATTGCACGCAGTAGCGATGTCTCAGGGGGCCGCTGGGCCTGATCAGCGCGCAAGCCCGTGCTGCGGGGACCCTGTCGACCAACACCAAATGTCACTCCATCGACCGGCCATTCGATCCATTCCTTATAGCGCCAGGGCCGGAAGACAGCCCCACCGGGTGCCGAAATGAAGGGAACACCCCGCGGCCGAGAAACAAAAGCAATGCAAATCCTTCGGGCCACCGGCTCCCCGAGCGCGGCCACCATGCCCACCCACGAGGAAGACAGGAAGGTGAGGAGGGGGTAGGAAAGGATGTCAGCCATCCGCCGCTGACATGCGCGGAGAGATTTTTCGTCCCGGACCCATGTTTGATGTTCCCTGGTCCCAGACTGGCCCCAGGGGCGAATAACGAGAAATAGCGCTAGGACTGACAGAGTCAGATCGCTGGAAATATTGGGGGGCGGACGGAAGCTCGAGGGAAGGAGGGGGGAGGTAATCCGATGGCCTTCCTGAGGACACGAGGCAACGACGTCAAAGCAATGCCCCAGCATTGCTTTGAACACTTTCAAGCAGTTTCAAAGCAGTCCCCCGGCGCTGCTTCGAACGTTGTCAAAAGGAGGTGTCGCATGTGACATCGGATGATGGTGATGATGATGATGATGATGATGATGATGCTCATCATGATGGTGATGATGAGGATGACCAACAGCAACATGATGACGGTGGTCCGCAGCTGCGGCCATGCTGCACTTGCCCGCAACTGCGGTCATCACCAACGCTGAGACCCGAAGCTCCATGGGCCGCGGTCGGTCGACCGCCAAAAGGAGCCCGCCCCTTGCGCGGAGCCTCGCTCGATCGATCTCGCAATTAGCCCTTCCACGCGCGAGAACGCTCAGTCCACGCGCGCGCCACGAGCCACAACTACTGCGGCGCCATCCGGGTGCCAGCCCCGCTGGGACCAGTCCTGCCACCCCGTCCAGTGCCAGTCTCACTGGGGCCAGTCCTGCCATCCCGTCGCGGAACCGCGCGCCCCCCGTGCGCAGCCCCTGCTGGCGCCGCAGGACCGAACCACCACTGCGGCATGAGAAGTGATCGCATCGTCGCCGTTGGCAGCCTGCAGCTTCCGCGGGTTCCACGCTCGCTCAGCTCAAGAGTCTCTCTCCGCGACTGCGGTCGGTTCCCGTCTGGGTCTGGGCGCCCATCCCCGCGACCGCAACGTCCGCGTCGCCGCCTTCATTGCCGCCCTTCTGCGCCTGCTTCCCCAACCTCTGCGCGAGTTTTTGTTTCAGGCGGCCTACGGCCCGCGTTGCGCGCGAACGCAGCCGAGGGGAAGCGCGCCCCGCGTCGCGCCTTGCCGACGGCGCCGTGCCAGATCTTCTCGTCGAGTTTGCCCTGCCCGACTCTGCAAGGGCGGCGCGCACGCTCCTCGTCGGGCGCCCTGCGCGCCATCCGTCGCGCGAGGTCCGCAACCGCGGTCAAGGAGGCGCCAGGCAGCACGGTGGACTGTGAGTCCTCGAGCGCCGCGCACCCCCAGAGCTCCTGGAGGGCCCCCGAGGGCGCGACAGAAGGAGGTGGGCCCATCGCCGCGGCGGCAGCATACACGCGACGCTGCACAGCCGTCTGCGGAGCCCCACTGCGACAGGACCCGCCAGCAGATGACCCCTGCTCGCAGCCCGCCAACGAGTTGAGGGTAGAGATCGCGAGGTCGGACAAGCCAGTGACTGCATGCCGCCGCACAACCCGCCGTCGAACTCGGCGGCAAGGAGGCGATATCTGAGATGGCGGCGCAGCGTCTTCCCCGCGCAGCTGAGGGACAGGGAAAACATCTCGCTGGCGAATACCCTCTGGACGCGGCAGCCGACTTTGCGACTTTCATTCAGCAGGGGGCGCAAGACCAGGAGGAGCGTGAAAAAAAACCTTCTCCTGGGCAGGAGGGTCGGCTGGCTCTGAGACCTCCTCCCCGGGGCCTCCCACCCCGGCTTGTCTTTCTGCCTGCGGCGCAGCTCGGGTTCCTCCGTCGCCTTCCTGATGCTCTTCATGACGACTGCGTCCTTGTCCACCTGCGCCTTCACGTGCTCGAACAAGGACGGTGCCACCATCAAGAGATCTCCAGCTCGACTGAGCCCACAGAAAACGGTGGCCTCCTCGATCGAGAGACGGGAACTCAAACCAGCGTCCGTCTCTCTGACCTTGTCGTGGTACGCCCACTCGATGGTCTGCGCGCGCCTCGCCGCGGCCTCCGTGCACGCCAGGTTGCCGATGTCGAGCTGGTCGTACTGGTCCGCTAGCTCGATGATGCGGAGCAGGCGCTGCGGAACATCAGATTGTGATCTAGCGGCGTGCGCCGCCGGCGAAAGAACGGCAAACGCCAACTCGTGTTCCTTGGCCCGCTCGCGGGGAAATCCTCGAACTCCTCCTGCACACAAATGTCAACAACATCCTTCCAGTGTCGCGCGCGCCCGCCAGGGCCGTACTCCACGGAAAGAGTGCGGACATCAGGCTGGGATTTCGGGATCTCAGCTCTATCACGCGGGGCAATCCTAGCTATGAAGTCCAGCGGCCCCTCGTCGCTGAACTCCACAAACACCCCGCCCTTGCCGTTCGGAGCATAGACACCCTTGACGCCCACAGACACGGCCACAGGCTTCACCACGAGGCCGAGGTCAAGGCCTGAGGCGTTGTTGACCTCCGCCACCCTCCAGACCCCAGCAGGCGGCGTCTTGGTCCCACCAACAATAGTCCCGTCAGCGCCTCCCGAGGGTGCACCAGCGCCCCCAGCAGCGCCGAGCCGAACGCTCGGCTGCACGAAAGCCACTCCAAGGAGGGCCTCGGCTGCGACGCGCTGGCCTCGGATGCGGCATGCGATGGGGCAATCGGCGGGGGTCGCTCCGTCGGCCTGGGCGGTCTTCGCGGCCAAAGTGGCCGCGCGAGCGATCAACTTTGCGAGGAAGTCGTCGTCCAACTCGCCCGCGGGGAACGAGTAGACGGCGTCGGCAAATCCGTGCGGCAGTCGACCATCAGCAGCTGGGCGGATCCACTCCACAGGGTTATCGTCGAGGTGCCCGCCTTGGACGCTCTCGGCGCACTGGTTTCCGTCGGGCGTCGCGACCACCCAGCCCACCACCCCTGTTGACTGGGGAGGCAGTGGCCAGCACAAGACGCGCTCATGCCAGAGCGCGCCCCCCGCGCAACGGACTAGGATCACGTCGCCCGGCACCAGGCCGGACAATGACACCGCGGCCAGCATGCCGAGGACGGCGCCCGCAGACCCGGCCCACGCACAACGAGCAGATGGCCCCGCTGCACCCGGAGAACGCCGCCAGCAGCGCGGGCGCTCGGCACGCCCGCGCTCTCGCGGGCCAGCGAGGGGCACGGCGGGGCCGCCTCGCACGCCAGCGCCTCGCAAGGCGGGCACGGGGGGGACGAGCAGGTCACCTGCGGGCAGCTCAGCGGCTGCGGCGAAGGGCAAGTGAGCGTCACCCGCGGGCAATTTAGGGTCGGCGCAGGACACGCCGGCGGGGGCGGGCAGGCCGCGGGCGGCGGGCAGGCTTGAGCATTAATAGCCACATACGGTGAACGGCCATTAGCCAGGGTGCATATACGAACTCATGTGGAACACTGCAATAAATGTACACATTTACATATACATATATACATACGCCTATACATATCTATGATTATATCACGTCTTCTGAAAAAAGGCTGGGTCGTCGTCGTCGTCGCCGTCGTCGTCGCCGCCGTCGCAGTCGTCGTCGTCGTCGTCGTCGCCGCCGCCGCCGTCGCCGTCGTCGTTGCGTCGTCGCTGAGACGGGGGTAGGGAGGAAGGAGAGGGGGTGCAGATCAACAAGCAAGAACGAGGCAGGAAAGGGCACAGGATGGGAGGATGAGGACGAGGAGGAGGAGGTGGAGGATTTCCTGATGTAGGGAGCGGGAGGAGGTGGCGGCGGCGCGGCCACGATGACGTCGAAAAGGCACGCCGACGGCGATCCTGCTATTGCCCTGCCCCCTTCTGGCCAGACTTCCGCATCGTTCAAAGCAGTGCCGGGGAACAGCTTTGAACGATGCGCATTGTTCAAAACAGTGCCCCGGCACTGTGTTTAACGTGTCCTTTATAAGGGCCATAGGATTAGAAGGCTTGGGCAACCCCGACCCTGGAACCGCCGCAACATGGGCAATTTCAAATTCAATTCGGAAATGTGCAACTCCCTTGTTTGACCTCTATGACATAGGCTTCCGACTTAAAGTGAGGTAGGGCCCCGACTCAGGATTCCACCAGGCCGTAGATTTTTCAACAACGCCGCTGAACATTCGACCGCTTCGTGGACAAGTTCACAGCTTGAGTCGAAAACGACGGCGGCATCATACATGTCCGACTTGCCTGTTCGGATGGTATGGGATGCGCGCCCTACCGTCGAGAACGTTTGCTTAGCGTGTCGCGGCGGCGGCCCTGGCGATGAGCTATGACCAGCAAGCGAATAGCGTGTGGCTCCGCTCCGCGGGGCGGGAGGCTGGGATAGATACGCTCGGGACGCTGGCGCTTGGGACGTGGACAGCGTTCCGCGCCGAAGCGTGGTGGGCTAGAACCAGCGGCGCGGCACGCCAAACCAGAGTCCCTGACCGTGTACGTTTTCGTTGTGGACGAGCATCCAGGCCGGGGTGGATCCTGAGTGAAGGCAGGTCTTGGCGCCCCCCCCCCGTCGAGCCGCAAGTTGATGTCGTCGAGGTCCTGCGCTTCGGCCCTGAGACTACATACCAAACCACCCCACCCCAACCCGAAATTACCGCTGGGCTCGATGCTCTCCGGTGAGGGTGCACTCCAGGATACTCCAGGACGTCGAGGAAACACGATGGAACCCGTAACGTAAGACGACGAGTAATCCGCCACCGTGCCTCTGTGCACGGAGTGGGCGTGTCCTCAGGCTCTTTGCATCATCCTCTGAGCCTCAGTCCTCAGTCCTGAAGAGTGTCCTAGGAGCCCAGACCCCAAGTTCTCGAATTCACCGGGGACTGCCGCGTGCCCTCTGGGCTCCCCCGCGGCTTGTCGCAGGTCTTTTTTCAAGCCCAAGACGATCCCAATGCGGGGCCAAGAGGGCTCCAGGAGGCCGTCAAGACGGTCCCGATACGCCCAGAGATGGCCCCAAGACGGCCCAAGAGGCCTCCAAGACGGCCCCAAGAGGCCCCCCAAGAAGGCCCCAAGTGGCAAACATCATTCATTTTCCGATGGTTGTTGAAAGATGCTAGCGTTCTCGCTTTTTCGGCTTTCCGACGCTCCAAGACGGCCCAAGAGGCCCCAAAGACCACCCCAAAACGGCCCAAGAGGCCTCCAAGCGGGCCCCAAGACGGCCTCCAGAAGGCACAGAGAGGCCAAAGTCACTAATGCTCCTTCGGTTTTTGTTCGAAATCTATTAGCATTCGTTTCTTTTCGGCCTTCCGATGGCCCGAGACGGCCCAAGAGGCCCCAAAGATCGCCCCAGATCGCCCAAGAGGCTTTCAAGATGGCCCCAGAACGGCCCAAGAGGCCTCCAAGACGGCCCCAAGAGGGCCCCAACACGGCCCAAGAGGCCTCCAAGACGCCCAAGATGGCCTCCAAGACGGCCCTGGAGCACCCCAAGAGGGCTCCAAGTCGGCCCAGAGCGGCCCCCAAAACGGCTTCCGACGGCGTCAGAGGAAGACGGGCAAAGATGTCCCCGATAAGCCCTCAAAGGCCCCCTAGCGGCCCAGGGAGGCCCCCAAGATGCCTCTAAGAGGCTCCCAGGAAGGTCCCAGGAGGCCCCTAGAGTGGTCCCAGAGGCTCTCAAAATGCCTCCTCCTCCTCCTCCTTCTCCTCCTCCTCCATTACTCTTCCTGATAGATAGATAACTCCTCCCTGTCGCACCTTCTTCACCGTGTATGAGCCTGAAGCTTGAAAACCGGCGACAGCTTCACAGATGGAGGGCGGGTGGTTTTCAACATGTGGCTCTCGCCTTAGCGTCGCGCATACTCGTTGTTTGCACAAAGAACAACAACAAATGGCTGGAGCATCACGTCTCGAGGGCGGGCCGTTTTCAAAATGTGGCCCTCACCTTGGCGCCGCGCACATTCGATTCAAAAAGTTGTAAGAGTTTCACTTTTTCTCATGGTGAACAAACATACCAGAAGTTGTGTATGGAGCGATTCAAGATTGTCGGGGCGCAACACTTACGTTGATTCGCGGTTTTGGAAACCCAGGAATGGTGCTCTGACAAGATTCAGGATCGTCAGGACGTAAGACTTAGGTTAACTCGTGGCGTTGAAGTCCTGAGACTGGTCTTCTGGCACGCTCCAGGATTTTCCAACGGCTGTCTCCCAACTGAGTACTTCCCTCAGTGGCAATGAATATATGTAGGGGCCTATGAAGAGGGAGCTTGGAGGAAGGGTGTATTCCAACATCGTTGATGAATCTTGGGTTTGCACTGGTCCTCCTCCTCCTGCTCCCCCTGCTCCCCGTGCTCCTCCTCCTCCTCCTGAACTTCCCCGCCATCCTCCCCCAAGTGCTCCCCGAATGGTTTCCACAACGACTTGGGGAACACATGATCCGATAGCTTGGCAGAGCTCTTGCCACAACGCTCGGCCACATGGGCGACTCCAAAAGACAGGGGGCGGCGGTGATTCGCCGTAGGCGTCTTCGATCCGCCGCCCCATGTGATCTTGCCACAGGGGTGCCTGACGTGCCAGACTTCAGGAGATTTGTGGTTCCTTTTGAACTCCTCCTGGGGCTTCGGCCGAGGCCGCCGGCCACGCGAAAGGCTGCGTTCGAGGTGGTTGCAAAAGGTTTCCCTGCTCAAGATGGCCCCCAGATGGCCCAAGATTGGCCCAAGATACCCTGCAAGACGGCCAAGATGGCCCGCAAGTTTGCCCAAGATGGTCCACGATGGCCTCCTAGACGGCCCAAGAGTGTCCGAGATGCCTCCAAGTCCGCCCAAGAAGCCTCCAAGACGGCCCAAGACGGCCTCGGAAGCCTCCAAGAGGCCTCCAAGAGGTCCTCCAGGAGGGCCCGCAGAAGCCAAAATCATTGAATTTCCAGGAAGGTGTTTGAAGGAATTTGGCATTTGCATCTTTTCGACCTTCTGACGGCCCAAGACGGCCCAAGAGGTCCTCAAGATCGCCCCAAGGTGGCCCCAAAAGCCTCAAAGATGGCCCCAGGACGGCCCAAGAGGCCTCCAGGACGGCCCCAAGAGGGCCCCAACACGGCCCAAGAGGCCTCCAAGACGCCCAAGATGGCCTCCAATATAGTATGGTCATGAAGCGCCTCAAGAGGGCCCCAAGTCGCTTCAGAGATGCATGCAAAACGGCTTCCGACGGCGTCAGACGGGCCAGGAACGCCCGAAGACGGCCAAAGCGGCCCCGAACAGGCCCCCAAAGGCTCCCAAGAGGCCCAAGGAGACCCCCAAGAGGCCTCCAAGAATCTCCCACCAGACCCCAAGAGTGCCCCAGGAGGCTTCCAAGAGGCGTCCTCCTCCTTATTCTCCTCCTCGTCGTCCTCCTCATCCTACTCCCTTTTCCTTCTTCTCCTCATTCTCATCTTCTTCACGTGTTCCCCGAAAGGTTTCAACGACAGCTTGGGGAACACATGGTCCGATAACTCTAGCCCAATTTTCGGCCACATAGGCGCTTCCAGGAATGCAGGGGGCGGCGATGATTCGCCGTAGGCGTCTTCGATAAAATAATGTGGGGGAAACCATAAACGAAATATTCGTCAGAATCTTCGGCTCCCGCTTCGCTTCGGTTCTGTCTGGTCCGTCGATTGTCCAGGCGCGCGTCCGACGAGGGCGGGAGGGAACGATCGAGAAGTAGATTCCTGGCTGGGGGGGGCGTTTCTCTAACCATCATCCTGGGCGCCGCCGCGTGAACACGACCCCTGGCAACTTCTTAAACCATCATCCTGCATTGTGCCCCCGACCCTAAATCTGGGGTGGTCTATGATGGGTGCGTTTTCCACCACCACCACCATAGGTTGGAGGGGGAGGGGGTCCTCCTCCTCCTGCTCCTCCTCTTCGTCCTCCTCCTCCTCCTCGTCCTCCTCCTCCCCCCCCTCTAACTTATGGTGGTGGAAACGTTAAGAATAATCGAGACTCTGGCCGAAAACTTAGGTTTTCTTAAGCATCGCCTAAGGTGTAGGGCCTTCGGGCTGGACGGGGGTGGCTTGGTAAGCGGTGCTCCTCGGCTCGTCCGCCGCCAGGCCGGCGTCGACTCGCTCGGCGAGCTCCGCGAGCAGGCGCTCGGTGCGGCCGTCCCGGTCCGCGAGGCAGCGGAGGAGGGAACTCTCGAGATCCTGCGCGCGCGGCGGGGGCCTGTAGCCCCATCCCCCCACGGGGAACTGTCGTCCCGATCTCATTTCGTCCGCTTCGCTTTGTCCTGCTCGACTCGTCCGCTTCGAAAGGCGGAGAAAACGAAAGAGGACGACGAAAGAGGAGGAAACGAAAGAGCCACCGTGCATATTTACATATTTGGGCCCCAGGGGTCCGAGTATATCCATGTCCAACGGCTCACGAAGTCAAGGAAGACTGGTCCCCCAGGCGGTAGATATGGATCAATCCCTGCGTTCGAGGCGTTTCCAAGGAGGTTCTCTTGTTGGCTCCTGGATTTCTTCTCGCCACGGGACGCTTTTCAGAAGCTCCGCCTCCCCAGAAGCAGTCCTGGAGGTTTTCATTGTCTCTGGAAGGCTTCTCGCCACGGGATGCTTTCCAGCAGCTGCGCCTCACCGTGGGCGTTCGATCTGGAGGTGTCAAGATCGCCCCGAACGGCAATTCGAAGGCCCGGGCGATGGCCCAGAAACTTAAATCTCTGACAACATGATATCTTCAATCTGGGAACTTCTCCAGGTCCATGTCGTGGTGCTTCTTCCATGTGTTGTAGGTAGCCTCACTGTTGATCCACGACTTGGGACCAATCGCTTTGCAATTCGGCTATAAGATAGCAGCCAGAAAGTGGCAAATGGATCGCCCAAATTCGCGAAAATCGTGACCCTCTCCCCCCGCATAGCTCCAAGATGCCTTGGTATTCGGTTTTTCCGTAACAAGGGACGACATGATCTTAAGGCTGCCGCCTCTGCCGCCGACCCTATTTTTTATTTCGGGCTTTCCGGATCTCTGGGGCCGTCGTGCTGGCGTCGTGGGGCATCCTGCGCGTAGATTCCTTGCAGAAGCACAGAGAATTGCTAGATGTCTGCCTTCGAAGCTCTCGAGTTTCTCGCGGGCCGTTTTGGTGGCCTTGGGTTGTCGTCAGGCGCGTTCGGGTGTCTGGGTTCGATCTGGGAATTGGTCTGGACTCATGTGAATCCCACCAGCCCTTTGGGCGTGAGTGGTTTAGAGAGCCCGCTCTGTCCTCAACCCCCCTTCTTCCCCTTCGGGGAGGCCTGGAGAGGGACCCCGGGGCGTCGCCAGGGGGGTCTTTTTCGACTCCTGGGAGGGTCAAAAAACGACGACCCTCACGAGGATTCTGGCCCCGAGGGGGGGAGGGAGTTTGGCCCCTCTGCTCGTCTTTGAAGCCAAAATCATTGATTTTACTACGGTTTTGGCCCCATTTTGGCCTCCTGAGGGGGCCGCGCTCATCTTCCTTCATAGCAAAACCATTGATTTTACGAAGGTTTTGGGCTCATTTTGTCCTTCTCAGGGGGCAGCGCTCATTTGCGCTTCTGAGGAGGTCGCAAGAGGCCCCAAGATGGCCCCAAGAGGCCCCCAGGAGGCTCCCAAGAGGCATCCAAGAGGCCCCCAAGACGCCCCAAGAGGCCCCCAAGAGGCCCCCAAGAGGCCCCCAAGAGGGCCCCAAGAGGCCCCAAGAGGCCCCCAAGAGGCCCCCAAGGCCCCCAAGAGGCCCCCAAGAGGCCCCAAGAGGCTCCAAGAGGCCCCCAAGAGGCCCCACGAGGAGCCCGAACGACTCACACCAGGACGAGGGGCCCGAACGACTCACACCACGAAGAGCCCGAACGACTCACACCACAAGGAGGGGCCCGAACGACTCACACCAGGACGAGGCGCCCGAACGACTCACACCACGAGGAGCCCGAACGACTCACACCACGACGCGGGCCCCGAACGACTCACACCACGAGGAGCCCGAACGAGTCACACCAGGAGGAGGGGCCCGAACGACTCACACCAGGACGAGGGGCCCGAACAACTCACACCACGAGAAGCCCGAACGACTCACACCAGGACGAAGAGCCCGAACGACTCACACCACGAAGAGCCCGAACGACTCACACCAGGAAGAAGGGCCCGAACGACTCACACCAGGACGAGAAACCCCAAACGACTCAAATCACGAGGAGCGCTTTCTCTCCCTCCTCCTCCGCCTCGTCCTTCTCCCGCTCCCCCCACAAGGAGGATGTACAAGGAGGCGGGAGGAAGGAGGAACAGGGGAGATATGCGGGGCCAAGCGGACACACGCCTGAAAAACACGACTGTCGGCATGCTTCGCAAGAGTTGCTGCTGTGAGATGGGCTGGTGGGGATACGCGAAGCGTAAAGAATTTCTGGAGGTGCTCTTGCAGTGTGCATCGTCTGCGCGCCGCGACGGGGGTTTCAGGTCCATCGGCGCGTGGTGGCTATCCCGAGAGGGACAACAAGTGCCTCCCCGTTGATCGAGGGGGGAGATGGGCGCGCGGCGTCGGAAGGGGGCACCGATTTCTCGGTTGGGCCATTTCCGCTCACGCCCCCCAACCTTCGATCTGTTGCGTTCGGTCCATCCCGTCATCGTGCTCGGTTCGTAGGTCTGAGGCCACCCTGATGGGCGATGGGGTCTCGTGGGATGTTTTTCTGGAGGCAGTGTTCCTTGTGGGGGCTCAAGCTTGGGGCTAAAGGCTGAAATTCCTTGTGGGGCTTCCGCTCCGGGGCTCTTCTTGTGGTCCTCTTGGCCTGTCAGAAAAATCCTCTTGCGTACAGGGCATATTTGGGGGGAGACGCATCTCACCCGCCGATGACATGTGAAGGGGTCGGCGTATTTTTCGCCGCATGCGTTTCCTGTAGGTCGCCCGCGGGGGCGCGAAGGCAATCGCGCTTCGCGCGTCGCGGTTTAGGGTGGAGAGCTACTTGGCCTCACCGGGCGGTGCGCTGCCGCGAAGATAACCGCGCATCGCGGGGCGCGGGGCGCGACGTGGCGCGACCTGGTGAGCCTTGCCAGGAGCGCTCTCGGAGGTCCCCCCCCTTCCGTCTTCCCATCGCTCGTCCTCGCCCTCATTTCTCCTCCCCGTCCTTCGAGTCCTCCTCCTCCTTGTTCTTCTGCCCCTCCTCGTACTTCCTCGTCCCTCCTCCCTCCTCCTCGTCCTCCTCCCTCCTCGTCCTCCTTCCCTCCACCGCTGCCCCTCCCCGCGCCCCGGTTCGGGCGGCAGGCGCCCTGTCCAGCGCCCCGCGCCCGCGTAAGTCCAGGCCGACATCTCCCGCCCTCCCGCGAGCCATGCAGGAGCTACCCGCGGCCCCGTCGTCCATCCTGAGGCACGCGAGCCTCTTCCCCATCATCGTCCTCGTCCTCCTCAGGAGGAGGAGGGGGAAGCAGCAGGTCCGGGAGATGATGGGAGCTGATCCCAGAACTTCGACGTCGTGACTTGTTCACTGTCGATCCTTTTTGTTGTTGCTGTTGCTCTGAACCCACTTCGCACGGATCTTCGGACTCCAAGTCCTCGAACGGATCGTGGATCGCACACAGCGCGCCACATGGCAACGGCGAGCCAGAGCGGCCAACCTCTGGATTTTGCGCTCGAGCGCCAGGCAAAACATGCGACGACGAACCTGGGTGGCCGTCTCCAGGGCTTCGCGTCCTGACTTGGCGCCCTCCGCAATTTACTCAGTCTGCCTGCCTGATATTCAGGGCGACGCTGCTCCTCGATGTTCATGATGCGCGCGCATGGCTGATTCTCGCCCACGCTGGCGGCGCGATCTCGCCTTTCCCGATCAGATGGGACGGGGTGGCCCCTGGGCAATTCCATGAACGGGGGCGCCCCCAACCGTCTGATCCAGCACTCGCCGATGAAATCGCTGGGGCGGAGGAGCACCGCCATCCCGCGGCTCTCTCTCTCTCTCTCTGCCACCCCCTCCAGCCCATTCCACGCTGCGGGCGCCCGCGCGGCGGTCCTGGGGCACCGTGAGAAAACCCGGCTCGCCGCGGGTTCCTTCTGCGACGCCGCCTCGGCCTTCGCTGGGGAGGCAGGTGAGGAGCCGAACTCATACAGTCGGAGCGTTGACCCAAGGAACCCTAAATAAGGAACGAGGCCCCTTTCATCCACAAGTTGAACTTCGATTTCCCATCGAAAACCAAAGGAAAACCAAAGACAAACTGTGAAGCAATCAAGGAACACGGAGCCCCTCCCCAACGAAAAGGGTTCCTTCTTCAGGGCCCCGACTGTAACCGATGTCGCCTCTGTCAGCAATCCAGAGGCATCTCGGAGAACAGGCCGCCCGCGGAAGGGCAACTCCACCGCCGGCCAGCCACGGGGGCGATGGCCGCGCCCGTCGCGATCTCCCCCGAACGGAAGACTGGGCTCGACATTGCCGCGCGTCGCGCGCTGCCTCCTCCCGACCGCGCCGCCCCCGACTGGAACTCTGGCCCTGGATCCAGAAGATCCTGAGAATAGCTTTCCCCGAACGGGTTCACGCGGGAAGAGCTGGCAGCCTCCGAACGGCCAGGGTGAAACTCCAACGGCGCCGGCCCCGCAGACGTCGAGACCTCTCCCCTGGTAGCGAGCAAAGGCTCGGCGCATCCGCAGCTGGTCTGCCGACGCCATCCCCTCCAGCATTGGCGCGCGCGGCTGCGCGAAGCCCTTCAGTTCCACAAGGGGCTCATCAGGAACAGGAATGGCTCCAACAGCGGACAAGGAGCCCGACCAGCCCGAAGAAGGACGATTGCCCCCAACTTCCACGGCTTCTCCTGATGGGCCTCGGCGACGCTTCGAATGCAGCCTGGCGCGCAGTTTCCTGGTCTCCTCGCGCAGCTTGGGAGTCTGCTCAGCAGCTGGCCCCGACGTTTTTTACACCCCCTGCTGCGTACTCGAAGTCAACTCCGACTTGACGCGTTCCCACGCGGCCGTGTCCGTCGTGCCCACCTCGAGGCCGCCACTATCTAAGAGCGGGCCGTCGATGATCGCGAGCGACCCCTCGTCAACGAGCGTCGACAAGTTGCTTCCCGAAGAAGGAACGGGCGCAGCCGACGCTGGGGCCTCGAGGGGCGGTGCCGAATTCTGCTCAACGCACGCTTGTTCCCAAGCCTGCTGGGCAGCGAACGCCGAAGCGACGGCCTCGTGCTCCAATTGCTTGGCATCCGCCAACCACTGATCCCCAGCGAGGACGCGCTTGGCGTGCGCGTCGAGCCAACCCTTGCGCCCTGCGGAAGGCAACGCCCTTGGCGTACACCTCCTCCCCCAGAAATGGAATACGTTGCTCGATCGGGGGCGCAGCCTCCTGCTTGGCTTGCAGCTTCTCCGCGATGGCCCCCCGGCTCCTTCGATTCGCCCAGCACGTTCCTGAGCTCTTCCAAAGGGATCGACGGAGATTCTCCGTGTGGCCACCGAAGCATTGGGCAGGAGGCTGCGGTGCCCCTCCCCAAGGTCGCCAACCTTGGTTGCGCCACGCCCAGGGCTTGCGCGAAAAGCTTGAGCCTTTGGGCGAAGACGGCGGCAGCGAAGCTCGAGGGAGAGGAAGCCCTTCTGGTTGACCACCACCTTCGGGAACAGCACATGCCACAGAGCCTCAGCAGGGGTGGGGCAGTCACCGATCGCGGGGAACCTTGCGACAAATTTCCCACAGGCCTCTTGTCGTCACTCGGGTTGCCGATGAGAGGCCCCGAACACTGGTGACACGAATGGCTGTTCTTGAAGTTCCAGCGGAAGCGACACTGCGGGCAATTGATGTACTGCTGGGCCGATTTGCCCAAACCTTGTCCACCCGTGCCTCCATGCCTGCCGCCGCCCATGAACGAGACTGCTCCGACATGAGCTCACAGAGATGATCTGCTCACCCGCGTGAGCGAGATACAGTAACACCTGCAGCGCGCCACGCGCTGAAAAACTGCGGAGACTGGCGGCGGACTGGCGGCATCCACGCTGTTCGCGGAGAACCTCAAAACCTCGAGTCAAAATGGCTACGGAGGGGCAAACGGGGGTGCGGAAGAGTCGCAGGGACGCAGCCAGCCTCCTGGCTATGCCCCGTGAGCCCCCAGAGGGCTCCTGGAGAGCGGCCGCCATGTCCGCCCGGCTCACCTGGCCCGGGCCGGCGGAGGTCGAGCGCCGCCTCTCGGCGATGCGGCTCATCTCGGGGGGGGTGGCGCCGAGCTTGCCCAGCTCGAGCTGGCTCATCTGAGGCGGGGTGCGGGGGTGCAGGATCGAGGGCGAAAGGACCGAGGACCGATGCCCTTCCTCCCTCGTTCCCCTGCCTCCTCTCCCCTGAGCAGCGTTGAATACATCCCCGTCCCCGTGGGCGTGGCCTGGGCCCCACTGGCCGATCTTTCCCCGCAAGATGAGACATAGGCTGACAGGGGTAGATTCCTAACTGGGCTGGTGGGATTGTGGGGATGGGGGTCGGGATACGGATCGGCCAAGCGACACTGATCCCTCCTCCTCCTCCTCCTCCTCCTCCTCCTCCTCCCCCTCCCCCTCCCCCTCCCCCTCCCCCTCCACAATTACACAATATGAAAATCCGCCGACCCTGTCGGCGTGTGGAAGACGCATCCCGGTGTCGTCGTCTTGCGTGGATCACCGTCGTCGTCGTCGTCGCCGTCGTCGTCTCCGTCGTGTCCTCGTCGTCTCCGTCTCCGTTGTCCCTCGTCGTCTTCGTCGTTCCCCGTCTCCTTGAGCGCGCGAGCCAAAGCGACATTGAGCAACGTCGTAGTTGAGTCGTGGCGAAGCCCCTCCCTACCCTCCCCGCCGGGGGGGGGGGGGTGGGGGGGGGGGGTCGCCGGGGGGGGTCCCCGGGGGGGGTCGCCACCCAGATACGCATCCTCCCCGGGGGGTCCCGGAGCTCAGAAAAGCTTCAAGACGAGCCAAGAGCGACAGAAGACACCCCCAAAAGGGTACAAGAGGGCCTCGA
>CAUYUJ010014563.1:87500-165000 GCA_963575745.1 Prorocentrum cordatum
CAGCGCCTCTTGAGAGGACTGCCGAGAATGCCGGAGCGCTCCTCAGAAAACCCTGCTGCCAACTCGGAGCTTCTGCGGCAACTCGATTCCGAGGACGTGCATCGATCCCACCATGAGAGCCTCCTGAGAGGACTGCCGAGAATGCCGGAGCGCTCCTCAGAAGAAAACCCTGCTGCCAACTCGGAGCTTCTGCGGCAACTCGACTCCGAGGACATGCACCGATCCCACCATGAGAGCCTCTCGAGAGGACTGCCGAGAATGCCGGAGCGCTCCTCAGAAAACCCTGCTGCCAACTCGGCCCCTTTATTCCCTACCTAGGCTCCTTTATTCCCTACCTAGGCTCTGCCTAGAAGGGTTCTTACTTTCTGGCTTAAAAGGGCCGGGCAGTGCTCATCGCCCCGGGCGGTTCCCCCGGTCCCCTGGGAGCCAAGCAAAATCAACAGCAAAGGTAAAAGCAAACGCGTGGTTCCCCCAGTTGCGCTCCCTGGGTGCCAAGCAAAAGCAAAAGTGAAGGAAAAAGTGAAGGCAAAAGCGAAGGCAAAGCAAAAGCATAGCATAGCATAGCATATCATAGCATAGCATAGCGCAGTATAGCATAGCGCAACATAGCATAGCATAGCATAGCATAGCCTGGCCTAACCTAGCCTAGTCCAGCATAGCATTGCGCGGCATAGCATAGCATAGCATAGCATAGCAGAGCAGAGCAGAGCAGAGCATAGCGCAGCACAGCATCCACTATTGCTGCTGCTATATATATATATTCTCATACGCACCTCTCCGAGGGAGTAGAGCTCAGAGGGGATTAATGCGTCCGTGCGTCCGTGCGTGCGTGCGTCTTCGATTTTCCCGGCCGTTTCGCTAGGGACATCCTCAAAATTCTGAAAATCGGTTGCACCCCTCACGCAGATCGTGAAGGAGAGGTCCAAAAACACATAGGATTTTCAACATTTTAACATAAAACCTTCAAAAACACATGGTAATTTCAATAATTTTGACCCCGATTCTCAGAGAATGGCGGTTTCGCCTGAGACATCCTCCCAAAATCGAGCCCCAGACCCCTCCTCGGAGCCTCCTGGGGGCCTCCTGGAACCTCCTGGGGCCTCCTGGGGCTTTCTGGACCTTCTGGTACCCCAGACCCCGCCTCGGAGCCTCCTGGAGTTCTCCTGGGCCTGCTGAGGCCGCCTGGGGCCTCCTGGGGCCTCCTGGGGCTTCAGAACTACATGCACACACAGAGACACAAACCACGCCCAGCACATTACACGCTAGACAAACACAACATACACACAACAACACCGACAACACACAAAAAGCACGCACCACACAAAAAGCACACATCACACACACACACACACACAACACTCACAATCCTGGGGCATCCCGGAGCCTCTTCTGGTATCCAAGTCGGGCCTCCTGAGGCTTCCTGGGGGGCCCTGGTATACACATCGCAAGGTGTGGCAACCCCACTTGCGCTCGAGTGCGACTTCGCTGTTGCATGTCACTCTTGCTTCAAACGCCACTTCAGCTTGTTGTATGAGCCTGGGCACACACGTGCCACTTGTATAATTATATGTGTGTGCGCACGTATGTTCCATGAACGTTGTCCGTTTGTGGGCCATCTTGAGCCCTACTAATGTTGCTTTCCTAGAGGCTCCTACGAATGCTGCTTTCCCAAAGGCTCCAACTCCTAGGTAGGGTCGCACTGGGATAATTCCCACAAGGTTGAACTTCGAAATCCCATTAGAAACCTAAGACGGTGTGATGAATAGAATTTTGTCCAACTTCGCAATGAAATGGCCCTGCAGGACTTTGCGAAACCTGCAAGTGGCCTCGCTCGCTGAGCGCTCTGGGCCGAAACGGCTACGCATGCGCATACATCACAGCTCAGGGGAACCAGATTGTTACGACAGATTTGTACAATTTGCTCCCTGATGGGCTCTTGCGCCCAAAAGCTAAGCTATGAAACCGCCACCTACCCCAACCTACCAACCGTTAAGTCACTTATTGAAACACGTCCAGAACCGCATTGGCCTCGGACCTGTTGACGTCTACAAGACGGTGCAGGAGATGTCTGGAGCTAAATTTAAACGAAAACCGCACTCTCACCCCCACATCCCTGCAAAGATTCACCACCCTTTGGGAAGGGCGAATTCCCATTCGCCGTGGTAAGGGAGGACTAAAAAAGACTGCACCTGGTCGCGCAGGGTACGCACCGTTCTGAAATTGCTGGGGCTGGGCAAACTACCGTTGGTTGAAACGTACTGCCGCGAAAAGGACTGCACCTTCTTCCGTGCAATGCGAGAGTTGCTGCACAGTTCTGTAAAACGCTTGACCATGCTTTTAGGCCACGCTGCATGCACGTGCGTGGGATGAGCACTGGAACAGAGGAGGGGGGTGTAGAGGGACGTGGGCTTCACATGCACGCGGAAATCAAGAAATCCAGTGTGGTGCCACCGCACGCCCTTATACAACACCACGACTCATATGACGGCCGAGATCTCGGAAACAGATTCCGTCTTCAACCTGAAGAAACGGCTCTTCATCCTCAATATATCAAGCGGTCGGTCCACTCTTGTCCGATTTGCGCCGCTGACGATAAAGAGAACATCATCTTTGAAGCGTCAGCAGAATCGAATGCCAAATCTCTGCGTAAACCGTTCATTGTTCATCACCCCCTCCTCCACCATGAAGTGGAATGCAGTATCGCTCACTTCTCCACTACAGCCGAGCCCCATGCCTGTTCCTATCTTCACCGTCCAGGAAACATTCGGCACGCCTTCCACTTGCACAATCTGGTTGCGCAGAATTGCACGGAGCATGATTTTGAAGGCAGTCCTTTCGCTGCCCTCTGGCACGCCCCTGCTGGAGTACTCGACGAGGTCATTGTGCTGACCACTCATGTAGAAGTCTTTGATGTCTATCTTTATCAGGATGTCATCGGCCGCGCACTTCATGAACTTGATGCGCTGCAGGAGGTCTCTACTGTCTCGTAAGATATGGGGTTGCGTCTTGATGAATTTCTTCAATGTGCCAGACACCCATTTCATTCCACCTTTCATAGGGTTGCATGGGGATGCGTGCAATGGTCTGAGTTCTACTCCGCCGACGTCTTTGTGAGACTTGATGGTGGCTTTCATCTTGGATACCATGCCCGTTGCACCACCTCTTGCCCACGAAAGCATAGCGAAGATGAAACGCTTGTCCTGTAAGGCGCCTGCTTCCTCATGGACTGCAGACCGGTAGTCATCGAAATATTCATCCGCCATGTCGTGTTCCAACTGTCTGTATTTGTCACTCTGAGTCAACCGTACTTTCTCTAAGACGATGGCCCACTTATTGATTAGGCAAAATCCCCCATCCTTGTCCGTCGGCAAAACGCCCATGTCCCCTCGACGGAGAATCGAGAATGCAAGCCGGTGCACCTCGCAAAAAATGGCGATGGAAGCACGTCTGCTTGAGAACTTCCCTCTTGCACGCCTGCACTCTTGCCAAACGCCGTCAACCACTTCGGATATGAAAGCGTTCTGCGAATCAGAGATGGGGAAGTTACACACGGGCGTGGAAGCAAAGTTAGCGCGGAACCGTCTGAACGGGTTATCGTCAACATCTTCGCCCTGAGCCGAAGGTTGGTTGACGCCAAAATAGAATCTCCAGTGCTGCTTGTTCGCCCATTGTCGCAAGCATGTGGAAATTCGTGCACGGTCAGGAGCATGTGGAAATTCGTGCAAGGTCTCCTGGGAGCCAAGCAAAAGCAACAGCAAAGGTAAAAGCAAATGCGTGGTTCCCCCAGTTGCGCTCCCTGGGTGCCAAGCAAAAGCAAAAGTGAAGGCAAAAGTGAAGGCAAAAGCGAAGGCAAAGCAAAAGCATAGCATGGCATATCATAGCATAGCGCAGCATAGCATAGCGCAACATAGCATAGCATAGCATAGCCTAGCCTAGCCTAGCCTAGCCTAGCCCAGCATAGCATTGCGCAGCATAGCATAGCATAGCATTGCATAGCAGAGCAGAGCAGAACAGAGCATAGCATAGCATAGCGCAGCACAGCATCCACTATTGCCGCTGCTATATATATACTTATATGTGTGTGCGCACGTATGTTCCATGAACGTTGTCCGCCTGTGGGCCATCTTGAGCCCTACTAATGTTGCTTTCCTAGAGGCTCCTACTAATGTTGCTTTCCTAAAGGCTCCAACTCCTAGGTAGGGTCGCACTGGGATAATTTCCACAAGGTTGAACTTCGAAATCCCATTGGAAACCTAACAACAAACTAAGACAAACTGCAAAACAAGTAAGGAGCACTGAGCCCCTCCCCAACGAAAAGGGTTCCTTCTTCAGCGGTCCAACTGTAACCGAGATCGCGAAGACCACGCAGTCGACCAGCTGGTTTACCAGTCCGCAGGTATCGAGAGAGGCGTCCACGCACCGCACGGCGGCTGCCGCAGGATGCGCGAAAGGAGTCCACCGGAGCCGCCGAACCTCTGAGCCCAAGGGGCCAAACATTACAGGCCACCTTCGCTGTGGTTGCTGCCCATCGTTCGGAGTTCTGGGCTTCCCTCGCTCGTGGCGAAGGAGCAGGCGTTCGGGGGGCGGGTGGGCAAACAACCTGGCGAACGTGACCCTCGTGATCCTCGAACTCCGATCAAGTGACCCTCGAACCTAGATCCTCGATCCTCGATCATCAAGCCTCGATCCTCGAACCTCGATGCTCAACCTTACGGCATCGATACTCGAGCCTCGAGCCTCGATACTCAGGACTGTGAGCCTCAAATCTTGATCCTCGATCCTCGACCCTCGATCCTGGATCCTCGAGCCGAGCCTCGAATTGGAGGCCTCCCAAATGAGGCTGGCTGGAGTAGCTGCGGTCGGAGGATCGAACCGCATCGCGAGCATCGCAGGTGAATCGGCGACGTCTAGATGAAGAAAACGAGTCTCTAAATCACGCAGCCTCACCGATGCATCGGCGATGCGAGTCGATCCCCGCTTTGGGCCTGGACGAGCCTTGCACGTAAGGGCCCAAAGGCCTCGGGCCCTTCCCCAGGGCCAGCTTGTTCGGGGGGGCGTAAAGTGGGATAGGGACACAGGTGGGGTTAGAGGAAAATCGCTCTAGACGGCCCCTAGAAAAAGAAAATGAGAGCCTCCAGCTGGGTCCCCTAACCCCACCTTAGGATAACCACCCTCCCCTCTACGAGCTCCCAAGCTTCCGCCACGGATCCCTTCTGAATGGTCCTGGGGCCCAGTACAACGGACTGCGGGGGCCGACACCGAAGGAACGCGCCCGGAACGAGACGAGCACCACGCGCTGCCAGGGAGGAGGAGGAGGAGGAGGAGGAGGAGGAGGAGGAGGGAGGAGGAGGGGAATGACTGAGGAGGAGGAGGGAGGAGGAGGAGGAGGAAAAGGAGGAGGAGGAGGAGGAGGAGGAGGGGGAGGAGGGGGAGAAGGAGGAGAGGGAGAGGAGGAGAAGGAGGAGGAAGAGGAGGGGGAGCACCGCGAGCCCCTCTGAACTTTTCTCTGCCCGCGAGGCGGGGGGAGTTCCGGGAGCGCCGCGCGCGCCGCATTTCCGTGCGCGCGCACGTCCAGCGAGGGGGCCGCTATCGGCGGGCGCCGCCAGAGCTCCCGAGGGCGGCCCGCGGCGGACTTCGGGCGAACGCCGCCTCGGTTCCTGCATGTCCTCCTCCTCCTCCTCCTCCTCCTCCTCCTCCTCCTCCTCCTCCTCCTCCTCCTCCTCCTCCTCCTCCTCCTCCCTCTCCCTCTCCTCCTCTCCTCCCCCTCCTCTTCCTCCTCCTCCTCCTCCTCTTCCTCCCCTCCTCCTCCTCCTCCTCCTCCTCCTCCTCCTATTCCTCCTCCTCCTCCTCCTCCTCCTCCTCCTCCTCCTCTTCCTCCTCCTCCTCTTTCTCCTCCTCCTCCTCCTCCTGGTCCTCCTCCTCCTCCTCCTCCTCCTCCTCCACCTCCTCCTCCTCCTCCTCCCCGTGCGGGGGCCCACCGAGCTCTGGCGTAGTGGCGGGGCAGCAGCAAGCAAAGACGGCCCGAGGACCAGAGTAGCTGCACGAACACAAGCGTTCGCAGGCGCGCGCGCGGACTTCTTGGATCGGCGCTGGAGCGCGCTTCGCGCGCCAAGAGAGGAGTCCAGCGCCGATCCAAGAGATTCGCGCGGGCCTCCTTCAGCGCAGCCAGGCAGCCTCCTCAACCCCACTCCCCGGGTGATGGGGGAGGAGGGGGGTGAAGGATGAAGGTGGAGGGAGGAGGAGAAAGGACGAGGAGGAGGAGGCAGGAGGGCAGGAGGCGGTGGACGAGGTAGGGCTTGGTGATGGCTGTTGCCGATGAAGCAGTTGTATGTGTCCAAGCATGTGTGCCAGCCTGGTAGCAGTAAAGAATCGTTTGGGAAACGGTTGGTGCATGTGTTGTCGGCTGTGTTGTAATAGCACTGCGTAATGCCAATCAGCGCATCAGCCAGCCTCCCAACAGCCGCACCGACTTCAGGCTACGGACGCCGAAACTGCCGGGGATGAGGAGACCAGCGCGCTCAACCGCAGCGACCACCGCACCGAGCTGGTCTCCGAAAGTGGCACAGGAGATGAACCCGACGAAGGCCGGGCACGTAAGACACCCAGGACGTCAGAACAAAGGGGAGGATCGTCCTCAACAGGCCGGGACGCTACACGCCAGCGCAGAATCTGGCGATCGAGGGGGAGGAAGCTCCTCGTCGGCCCAGCGCCTGGGCATCGCCAACCAAGAAGCGCCCCAGCGACATAGAACCCCGCAGATCGACCCTGGATATACTCGCCATCGCGACCCCCATGAGGCGGCCTACATGGTGCCTCGGATGCAGATCAGCTGGCATCGCACGTGGAAATGCGGTGGTGGTGTGGTGCGTGTATGTGTGTGTGTGCGCGTGTGCGCGTGTGCTGTGATGTGGCGTCTTGGTGGTTTGGTGGTGGGTCAGGTGCGTGCGTGCGTGATGGCGGTGGTGGTGGTGGCGGTGGTGGTGGTGGTGGTGTGTGTGTGTGCGTGTGTGTGCGTGTGTCTGTATGTATGTATGTATGTATGTATGCATGCATGCATGCATGCATGCATGCATGCATGCATGCATGCATGCATGCATGTATGTATGTGTGTGTGTCTGTATGTATGTATGTATGTATGTATGTATGTATGTATGCATGTATGTATGTATGTATGCATGCATGCATGCATGCATGTATGTATGTATGTATGTATGTATATATGTATGTATGTATGTATGTATGTATGTATGTATGTATGTATGTATGTATGTATGTATGTATGTGTGCGTGCGTGCGTGCGTGCGTGCGTGCGTGCGTGCGTGCGTGCGTGCGTGCGTGCGTGCGTGCGTGCGTGCGTGCGTGCGTGCGTGTGTGCGTGCGTGTGTGTCTGTGTGTGCGCGCGTGTGATGTGGTGTGACGCGGTGTAGCGTGGTGGTGGTGGGTGGGGTAGTGCGGTGGTGGTGGCGGTGCGCGGTGGTGGTGCGCGTGCGTGCGTGCGTGCGTTGGTGGGTGGAAGTGGCGGCGGGCGCGCGCGCGGCGGGGCGGGGCGCGGCGCGGCGCGGCGGTGGCGGGCGGATGGGTGCGCGAGAAAGAGGCCCGCGCTGGGGCGAGAACGCCATCCTGAACGACGGAGGCAAAACACCGATCCGAAAATGAAGCCCACGCTGCAGCGGGAGCACGATTCGGAACGATTCGGGAGCAGAAATGAGGCCGGCGCCTCAGCGAGAGCAGCATTGTTTTAATAAAAATAGTATGAATATTACTATTATTATTACTATTATTATTATCATTATTATTATAATTATAAAATGCGAAAACACAACTCCGGGGAATCGCGCGCGTAAAAAACAGCACGCGGGGGAGGGGGGTGCCGAATGCGCAAAAGACGCCATCGGGGGAAGAGGGAGAGTAGTAATTCACATTGAGTAACTGTGGAGGAGGAGGAGGAGGAGGAGGAGGAGGAGGAGGAGGGGGAGGAGGAGGCGGACCAGGACTCGAGCGCGCGCGTCGCCCCTGCTATCTTGGCGGGGCACTGCGCCACGTATCTTGGCGCGCCCTTCACATTGAGACTGGATGCGCACTGCGCAAGATACAACGTTGAGACGCAATGCCCAGCGACGCAAGCAACGCGCGAAACTGCCCGCGTATCTTCATATCTCGGCGAACAGGCCCAGGGGTGCGGGAGTCGCCGCCCTGCGAGGAGCAGATGAAGAGGGCCCGAAGCAAGGCTGCGAAGTTCGCTCGGACGCTGGAACTGGGCCAGCTGGGTGATGACACACTCGAGGCGCATGAGGTCGCCAAGGAAAAAAGGGGCGGAAGCCGCGACGAGGTTCAGCGGGAACGCAACATATGATGGCTAGTGCAATCGCGGCGTGGCCCCGCCGAGATCGTTTCCCCCGGTCCCATTGTCTCGCGTGGGGCCCAGCTTCCCGCGCCCCCTCGCCATTCCAAATACGACAGGTTCATCCGCGGCGTCGTCGGGGAAAAAAGGATAATGGTCAGCTGATGATCAAACCAGACGCGAACGTCATCATGGACTCCCACTAGTGCGTTGTTGTATATTTCAGCATGCGTGCGACACGTGCACATTGCATATTGCCTGTGCCATGGCATGTTGCGCTGCGTTTGTGCCCGCGCGCTTACTTGCCGCCGTGGGAAGCACTCGCTGAGCATTCTTTCCAAACAAAAGAGCTGTGGTTGATGGGAACTGGCTGGCTCATGAAGCTTGCTCCAGGGCAGTGGCCGAATATGGGCGTCGATGCGTGGGAATGGGTCTCTACTGATTATGCGAAATCATATGTTATGCGCACGCCTTATGACATGATGGTTTCACAGCGCGCTATTGCACTTGCACGCGGTGCCAATTTCGACGGAGACGTCATATTCCATCACAACCAGCTGCCGCGTAAAAATTGGTCGTTGCCCGGCCAGGAGCGGCGCACCATCGAGCAGACGAAGAACTCACCAAAAGGTCCGTTGGTTGAGGGTGTCTGCGTGGTCAGGTGCGCTATTATTAATTGGAAGGCTCGCGCGGGCGCATGCGCGTGTAGCTCTGCGTTTGCATGTGCGTTCGCATATGTACCTGCCCGCATATGCTTACACGCGCGCGTCCGATGTCAGTCGCGCGTCGCGCGGGCGGTTTCGGCGCAGGCAGCGCGCAAGGCTGGCGTCGACGAAGGCTGTATCAAGACGTTCGCGACAGATGCTGGGCAGGACTATTCGTACTACCACGGGGCTAAGACGTCGAAAATCAAAGAGGACTCGAGGGCCATCGCGCGCGACAAGAGCGGCGGCGCGGACAAGGATGCGCTGGAGAGGCTCAACGCCTTGCTCGACGAGTTCGATTGGGGCTGGGGGGCTGGGGGCAGCCGTGGCAAGGCTGGCAGGAGTGGCGGCAATATGCTGACCAACAAGGATCAGAAGGACGCCCTCGCTTGCATCTTGCGTTTGCGCGCGCGCCCCCATGCTGTGCGCAATTTTGCAGCGCGCGTTGCGCATTGTATCTGGGCGCGCACTCGCAGCGCTACTGTGAGGCGCAGCAACTGATCGCAGCGCCTCGCCATGGCTATAACGAATGTATTGTCGAACGGGGGACATGCCAGCGATGCGATTTCTGCCCTCCAGCCGCGCGCGCCCACCTGCATGCAATGTCGAGAACACCCAGCCACCCAGCCACCCACAACTTGCAACACACAATGCATTCCCAGCTGCTGGAGAAAGGCGAGATTCCAGAGAAGCTCAGGACGAATGTGGAACAGGCTTGGCGGGCTTCCTTCAACGCGCGCAATCGAAGATCGGATGGATGCCCCATCCGCATCAGCTCCTCGCCCTGCACTACGCCGCGCCACGGGCCGCGGCAGAGCTTGAAACCGACGCCCCAGACAGCCCAGAGCCCTGCGCGAGACCGAGGAGCCTGGCCACCATACAACTCCACGCCGCTGCTCGCACTGCCGAGCGAAGCAACTTCGGCGCCAGACCACTCCTGAACGGCAACATCGAATTCAGGCCCAATATACAGGATAACGGGAATCACGCCGCCCTGCACGAAGAGCACACCACGCCCGCGCTCGTCAACATCATACTCCGAGACGGCGACCAAGGGCGCGTCCGCTTTCCCGACCTGGCCGCCCTGTTCCGCTGGGCGCAGAGCCGGGCGGGCGAACCTCCCGCCGCCCCAGAAGGGCAGCCCGGGCCCTCTCAGCTCAGGGACGCGCCTCAACGACGGAGACACCGACCCGAACCCACCCTGGCCCGTCAGGCCCTGCCCCCCGACGGCGCTGGGGGGCCACTTCTTCGGCCCCTCGCCACGGTGCCAGACCTGCGGGACATGGACCGTGAAGGAGACCCTACCCCTAACGTCTGCACTGTATGTTTGCGCCTTCGGCATCCCCTTGGCGACGGGGAAGGGGGCCCGAACCCCGACGATGGCCTATCGGACAGCTCGTCGCACAGCTACGGCCCTCCACGAGGGCGGAAGGCCCCAGCGCACGACCTAGACCAGTCAGGCGACGACATAGTCTACCACCTGACGGCCGCTGCAAACTGGCACGCCCCCCGGGCCCACCTCGCCCACTCCTCTCCAGGCCCGGTGGACTACACTGTGACCTGGCGTGTCGGAGAACTACTCCGCGCCTGGCGGGCAGACCACGACAGCCCCGGTGACCCCCTCCGACCATGCGACCTCTCGGGCCTAAGAGCAGCGGATTCCCTTGCGAGGGACTCGAACCCTGGTTGCCCCGCGACATCACCGGCAGGGGACCCGAAGACCGCACGGCGCAGGAATCCTACGCAACGGACGGCGACGAATTCTCTGGCTTCCCAATGGGCGTCCCTGAATCAGAAGGGAAACAACACGCACCACACACAACAAACTACATGCAGAAACACGGAAACAACGTCGATCCTCGAGCCTCAACCTTCGAACCTTGGTGTTCAACCCGCTGACGCACCGCCCTCAAATCTTCGATCCTCGAATCCTCGATCCACGAGCCTCAACCTTCAATCCTTTTTTTTTGCGTGGTAGAACGAATCGGTCCACTGTATATGCAGCGTGTGATGGCAGAGCTCGGTGGAGAGAGAGAGAGAGAGGGATGGGAAGAGGAGAGCCTCAACCTCCAATCCTTGAACCCTTCACCATCTTCGACCCCTCGAACCTTCGATCGTCGAACCTCGTCTTCGAAACAGTCCTCGAGCACCCGCGACGGCGCAGCCGCCGCGCCGAGGCCACCCGAACTCTGCCGGTGGCTGGCGTCCCCCCCCCCCGGAGCAGGCTCCAGGCCGGGAGCGCCCGCCCGCCCTGGGCAGTCCGCCGGGAGCGGGCGGCAGGGGCCACGAGAGCTCGGCGGCGAGCCAGGGGGGAGTGCGAAGAAGGATCGGCTGCAGCCAACGCGCAGAACTCGAGCAGGGGATCGACAACTGAATTGACTGAATCCGAAATGGATTGTCTCGTCGAATCCAGGAACATGGCGTGCAATGTTCGTAGATCTGTACGAACAGTATACGTATCTGGTTGTAGAGTCGACGAGGGGGGTGGATCAATGTTTCAGTTGATCCTGTACTCGAGTGGTAAAGATGCGCGGTAAGGGTGCAAGGGCCTGGGAAGGCCATGACGGCACTTTGCGAGTGGGGCCCGGCCAGCGAGAGTGGGCAAGGATGGGCCGAAGGGGAAGTCGGATGCAAGGCTAACCTTGGGAATTCTCTCATCCTTACAATGCGGGTTGACTGTACGCGCAAAATTGACCCTGGGTAAGAGTGACCTTTGGTGCGCGGCTTTTCGGGGGTCGCGGAGATCAACCACAAGCGCGCAAGACGCTACTGCCGCATCGCGTTCGGCGATCGGGGGACCCCAGTAGGCCCGCACCAAAGGTCACTCTGGTGAAGGGTCACTCTTACGCGTAGTCGAGAGAAGGCCTTCTCAGAAGGTGGCGGGACTTCTCAGAGGCACTCGCGCCTTCTGAGAGGTTTTCTGTGTCTTCGGGGAAGGCTCAGAAAACTTCTCAGAAGGCCAGAGGGCGTCCGAACCTTCTGAGAAGGCCTTCTCCTTCTCGCTTCCCCCCGGGCGCGCCGCCGAAGAACGGCGCCCGTGCACCGTATCGTGTCTGGACTCCCTTCAGGCAAATCTTACATCTTAACGGGGATGTTGGCGCTGTCGTCGGCAGAATCACGTTTCGCAAAATCCAAACCATCAGCGACGACACGATCCTCATGTTGGCCAGCATCGGCGGCGTGTCGGATCATGCGTTTCACAACGGAGCGCCGAGGACAGCGTTATGCCCGCTCCAACTCGGTACGGCGCATAGCGTTGGGTCCTGAGGGCCGGAAAAGCTGAGGCACCGTACCATTCCTTGGTCGAGGAGCGACGACGCCTCGGGAGGCGCCAACAAGGCACGGTGCACACGAGTCGTCCGCGGAAGGGGGAGCCTCTCGCGGGCGCGGGGAGGATGGCCAGGCGCGCCGCAGACAGGGGAGGGGAAGGAAGCCTGAAGGGATGGGGAGCCTCGATCCTCGAGATTGCCTGGGGGTGGGTTCGGATGTTTTCGTCTGCCACTAGTTTCTCTCGCTGCGGGATGTCTTCCCGCAGCTGCGCCTCGTCGAGAGCTCTTCGGGGCTGCTCGAGTCGTCCCGCGCGGCCGCGGGAGGCCGGAGCTGTGGCCCGAAAACCATACAGTGGAGGCCAGTCCACAAGAAACCCAATCCTCATACCTCAGGACGTCCATTGATTTTTGGTGTGGGAACGTCACGCTTTCCATAGCAAAAACCAGCGAAACCCAAGAAACCCAGGGCACCCTGGAGGCAAGCAGGGTGTTTCTTGGGATGGGTCTTCACTGTACTTCCTCGCGTCGTGGAGGAAGCACGACGGGAGGTTCTGCTGCCTTTTCGGGCCTCCTGGGGCGCGCTCGGGGACATGGCTGGATAACCCCACGGGGTGCTGGCCGCAACGCGCCCGGGCCCCAGGAGGAGGAGGAGGAGGAGGAGGAGGAGGAGCAGGAGCAGGAGAAGGAGGAGGAGCAGGAGAAGGAGGAGCAGGAAGAGGAGCAAGAGGAGCAGGAGCAGGAGCAGGAGGAGGAGGAGAGGAGGAGGAGGAGGAGATATGACAAATGCGGAGAAGGGAGGGCGAGGGAAGAGGGGGAGGGTGAAGGATGGCGCGGGAGGGAAGAGGCGGCAAGGGACCCTCGACCCTCGAACCTCTCGGAGGGAGCGCTGGGCGAGCGCGTCGCAGCGGGGGAGAAGGAAGGCGAGGGGGAAGGGGGGCAGCGGCGAGGTCTGGAGGTCTTGATCACGACTTCGGCCCCTGAGGCCGACTTCGGGCCCCAGCGCTGTTGCAAAAGCGAGGGCGGATGGTGAGGATGATGATGAGGATGAGGATGAGGATGAGGATGAGGATGATGATGATGATGATGATGATGATGATGATGATGATGATGATGATGATGATGATGATGATGATGATCATGATGATCATGATGATCATGATGATCATGCTGATCATTGTGGCCAAACGCCCACGAAGGCCGCACTCCCCGACAACGCACCAGTACTCAAAGCTGCAACCCCAACCCCCAACCCCCAGGGGAGAGGAGAAAGTCGTGAGCAAGACCAGTGGACCATCAAGTGTGTGGGAAAGAAGGAAGATGGCGAGCATGGAGGAGCAGGAGTAGGAGGGGGAAAGAGGAAGTATGATGATAAGGAGGAGGGAATATGATGATAAGGAGAGGAGGATGGCGGAGGAGGGAGAAGCAGGGGGGTGGAGGATTAAGGATAGCGGATGGATGGGAAGGATAAGAATGCGGGAGGAGGAGGAGGAGGAGAATGAGGGAGGCGGATATACGAGGGGCGAGAAGGATGGAAGATGAAGATTGAGAAGCAGGAGGAGGAAGGTATATGAGAAGGATGAAGATGGAGGTACAGGAGGACGAAAAAGAAGGGCCCCTCGTCACATTATACTGCCCCCAGGGCCGTTTGTGCAGGCGAGTGTTGGAGGAAGAGGTGGGGCCGTATTATCAGGTCGTCTTCGCGAGGCCGAAGCACAAGGGAGGGCTGTCTTTTTTGAGGAAACTTGTAAGGCAAGGGAGCGGCCGCACTCTGTCATATACGTGTTCCCGTCTTCGCCACCGAGTCCTATGGTCTGCAAGCTTGCCAGTTTGATTCAGACGATGCGTTCTGGGCGTTCCTAAGCATACAGAGCTTCGTTCATTCATCCATTGAAGCGTTATGTCAGCTTTACATGTACAAGGTTGGCGCCCGCTGCTGGTTCTCACAAAACTGAGCAGCCTGCGGGCATCCCATTCCCATCATCGCCATTCATCACCATCATCATGAACTCACTTTCAATTTGGCATGGAGCGGGGATGCGGGGCGCGGATTATTGAGGCGCCTCCCCTTCGATGGGGGGAGGATATTTTAAGGTGCCCGAGCAGAGGGGGGGGCCCGGTTGTTTGAAGGTGGGGCAGTTTTGAAAGCGGGCATCGAGGGTGGGACAAAAAGATGCCGATATCGCTACTCCCTGGATATTTCTCCCGAAGTGCGTTCTGATCTGAAAAGTTATCGAGGGAGGAGGGCCCCCCCAAGGAAGCCCGAAAGAGCGAAGGCGAAGGAAGGGTGGCGCTATCGGCATTTTTCCCGCAGATCCGACGATGTGACTTTGCAAGATGCAGACCCAGGAGCCTGAACCAGCTCTAAGACGAAGCCAGAACGAGGAAAACATCGGGTGAGGATACATGGAGAATCTCTGTGGTCTGGCGGCTCTGGAGGATATTTCGGCCGCAGAGGCCTTCTCAGAGCGTCCCGGAATGCTCTGAGAGCGTTCCGAGACGCTCTGGAACGGATTCATCCTCGTCCTAGCCCCGTCCGAAGTTGTACAGTGCCATTTTGCCGCCCCCGTTTCATTTTTAATTGATGGGGCCCAAAAGATGGCCCCCAGATGCCCAAACTGGGGAACACAAGCAAGAATTGACCCAAACAATCCTTCGGATGTCCAGGTCTCCTCCCCTAAGGAAGTTGGAGGAGGAGGAGGAGAAGGAGGAGGGGTAGCAGGAGGAGAAAGATGAACAGGAGGAGGACGAGACAGGGGCAGGAAGACAGAGGAAGAAGGAGCAGTATGGAGGAGTAGAAGAAGGAGAAAGAAGGAAAGAGGAGGATAAGATAGGGATGAGCAGGAAGATACGGGAAGGACGGAAGAGAAAAAGCACAGACCTCCGACGTCGTGTCCTCTTCGCAACCTGGCCACCGAAAGTCTCGCTATCTTCCCCCTGACCCGCTCTTCATCCCGAGACGTTATGGGACGCTCCAGTGACCTGGTGAAGGCCCCGGGGGACGACAATGGCCGAAACAACAATCCTGCTCTTCTCACTACGCGAGGAGGTAAGGGGCTCATCAGCAAGAGGAGGATGGATGAGCAGGATGGGGAGGAGGATGAGGAGGAGGAGAAATGAGGGAGGAACAGGAGGAGAGGGAGGACTGCAGGATGGAAAGGGAGGAACACACAGGAACAGGAGGACACAGGAAGGACAGAGGCTGGAGAAGGACGCGCGGCCACAGAGGTCCGGACCCCGTCCCCGGGGCCAATTCTTCGTCGACTACGCACAAGAATGGCCCTGGGCAAGAGTGACCTTTGGTGCGCGGCTTTTGGGGGGCGCGATGGGGTAAAAATAAAGCGCGCAGGCCGCTGCTAAGACACGCACCAAAGGTCACTCCAGCGAAGGGTCACTCTTACGCGTAGCCGATTTCGCCTCAGAGGCCGAAGCCGAAGAGACGACACGCCTGGACTAAAAATGCGCCGTCGGAGGCCTGGGTGAGTGATAGGGAACGTTGGGGGCGGGACTGGCTCAGGGGTAAACCATCGACCTGGCATCGGCGATACATCGCCGATCGACCGGCGATAGGGCCCCGATGGAAAATCCGCACGGACGCAGGCCCCTGTCGGCGATCAATGTGCGAGTGGGGGTCGATGCGCCCCCCCTGAGACTCCCCCTCCCATCGTTGCCCCCCTGTGTGAAGAGGGAGGAGGAGATTGGAGGGAGGAGGAGGAGAAGATGGAGGAGATTGGAGAAGGAGGGATGCAGAAGAAGAAACAACTGCAATAAGCATAAACTTTTTGACGCTCCCCACGAAATTCTAGGATCGGCGCGCTGGACCCCCCTCCCTGGCGCGCGGAGCGAGCCAGGGGCGGCGCCAGAGGCGCCGCCAGCGGGGCCCGGCGCGGATCCAAGAAATCCGCATGGAGCGCCAAAAGGTTCTGCTCATGGCCTTTTTCTCTTCTTCCCCTTCGAGGACGAGAGTGGGAAGAGCAACAGCAGAACAAAAACCTGGAGGAGGGGGGGAGCCTACAGTGGAGACCCGGCGCAGGGCAGCGTGGGCACACTTTGTCCCAAGAGGCGCCCCGCGCCGGGCGCGCGCCGCCCCGGGGGGGAGGGCAGGGTCGCGGCCCCGTGGCGCGGGCGGCGCGCAGCCCCAGGCCCGGGAGCGTGCGCTCCCAGACTGTGGTCATAGCATCCTGCTCGTCCATCCCCTGTCCTCCTCCATCCTCCTCCTCCTCCTCCGGCCTCCTCCGTCCGCCAGATCCGCCGTTCCCTCTCCCTCCCCCTGCTACTCCCCTCTCCTCCGGCTCCTGCTGCTCCTCTGGCTCCTCATCCTCCTCCTCCTCCTCCGCCTCCTGCTCTTCCTCCTGCTCCTCCCTGCTCTGTCCTCCTTCTCCTCCATCCTCCTCTTCATCCTGCTGTTTCTCCTCCTCCTCTTCCTCCTCCTCCTCCTCCTCCTCCTCCTCCTCCCCCTCCTCCTCCCCCCCCCTCCTCCTCTTCCTCCTCCTCCTCCTGCTGCTGCTCCTCCTCCATTCTTTTTCCATGCAAATAACTTCTCCCTGTCGCACCCCGAGGCCAGTCTTTAGGGCGGGCTGGGCGTTTCGCCGGAGATTTCCTGACCATCTATGACTCTGAAGCTTAAAAAGTGGCAACAGCTCCACAAATGGAGGGCGGGTGGTTTTCAAAATGTGGCTCTCGCCTGAGCGCCGCGCACATTCGTTTTAAACATGTGCACGAGTTTCACGGATTGAAAGATGCTCATTTTCAAAATGTGGCTCTCGCCTGAGCGCCGCGCACATTCGTTTGAACAAACTGCATGAGCTTCACGGATTGAGGGCGTGTGGTCTTCAAAATGTGGCTCTCGCCTTAGCGCCGCGCACATTCGTTTGAACAAACTGCATGAGCTTCACGGATTGAGAGCTGTTCCTTTTCAAAGTATGACTCTCGCATGAGCGCCGCGCACATTCGTTTAACAAACACTTGCAAGAGCTTCGCGGATTGACGGCGAGTGGTTTTCAAAATGTGGCTCTCGCCTGAGCACCACGCACATTCGTTGTAAAAAATGGCAAGAGTTTCACGGATTCCCCTGATCAGCGTACCACAAATTGTGTTTAGGAGAATTCAAGGTTATGCGGCATGCGGGTGCAGCAATTCTATTGATTCGCGGTGCTGAAATCCTAAGAATGGCGTTTTGTCACGATTCCGGATCGTCAAGACACAGCTGTCAGGTTGATCCGTGGCGTTGAAATCCCGAGCACAATGTTTGACATGCTTCAGGGTCTCCAAACGGTTGTCATCCAACGAGGCATTTCCCTCAATGAAAATGAACCGTTGTATGGGGCCAATGAAGAGGGAACCTGGAGAGAGGGTTTATTCCAACATCGCTGATGACTCTTGGGTTTGCACTGGTCCTCCTCCTCCTCCTCCTCCTCCTCCTCCTCCTCCTCCTGAGACTGCAGCACCCAAGGGTTGCAATTGTTCGATCCTCGAGCTCCTCCCCAGCTTCGACATCCGGGAGCCGTCTGCGGCCTGCGACCCTGCAGACCATCAGAACTTGAGCCGGGCCGGCAAGCTGGCCCCAAGGAGCGTTTCGGCAAGGCTCGAGCTACACAGTGTTTTCCGTGTTGGTTTTGTTGTCGTTGTCCCTCGTTGTATCTTCGTCCCACTTTCGCTGCAGAACGACAACGAAATCAAAATGAAAACATTCCACAAAACTGCTAAAACACCGTTCAGTTCGAGCCCTGCGTTTCAAGGTTTCCTCCACAATTTCCACGTCGGCGGATGTCGGCCGGCGGGGCCTCCGAACCCATCTGATCTGGCCCCGCGAGGACGGCCTGAAGCATCAGGAGCAGGAGGGAATGGAGGTAGAAGAGGGTGTGGAGGACTGAGCATGACGAGGAAGAGGAGGAAGGAGGAGGAGGAGGGGGGAGGAGGGGGACAAGGAGGAGGAGGACGAAGAGGAGGAGGAGGAGGAGAAGGAGGAGGAGGAGGAGGAGGAGGAGGAGGAGGGAGGAGGAGGAGAAGGAGAGGAGGAGGAGGAGGAGGAGGAAGGGGGAGGAGGTGAAACAATGTGCGGATGATTTCGATATGAGGATGCTTTGCTGGGCTCGAAGCTCAAGCCGGTTGCGGGTCAAGGGATCGTAACACCCCCCATCAGATGTGACACGGTTATACAGATGGGGCAGAGCTGTCTTAAAGCAGTGCACGCGTACATACCACCATCAGCACTAGACCATACGTTTACTGATCGTGGCACAAAGAAGGATAAAACTAAAGAAATACCAGTGATCGCATGACGTCTTTGGAGGCACAGAAGCAATCTTCTGTTACATATGATAACCCCATGTCTCAATAAAAAAACCCGGTCCAACCGGTCAGCCACGATCCGGAGCCTCTGCCACACCGGACCTCGTTTGCAAATCGTTCGCATCAAGGCGAATATATTGCAGGATGTTTTGCTCCCTTTGCTCAGTAGTCAGAAGGGGGCTCGACCCTCTTGACACTGGCCTGGCTGCGGCTCGGGCTCGCGCTCGCAACCTTTAAAGGGGAACGGCTCCTGTCTTTGGCGTCATGCTCTGCTGCCCGATCCGCCGGTTTCGGTGGAGGCGGTGGCAGCGCAGACTTTGCGTCGACCCAAGCCTTTTCCGATGGGATGTCCGTCCAATCATTCTTGCAAAAACAAACCTTAATACTGCGATCGACGCCCTCTGCTGCTTCATGTGACATTTGTGTTTCGAATCAGTCACAAAGTGTTGTTTCATCCTGAATGACATGGTACCCAAAGCTTCACCACGAGAGTTCACTTGATATGATTTGGCAACCGCACAGTATGAAGTCAAAAACTCACGATTGGCGCGCGCAGCTTAAAAGGGTCTCGAGCCTGAACGACTACGTAAGATCGCTACGCATAAATTCCAAGCCTGCACTACAACGTAGACATCCTCGCTCTGTCAAAGTATTTCGATCCAATGTCTGAAATGTTGTCTGCTGCAATCACTTTGGAAATATGTGCACGCTTTGACGGCACAAGTTGTTGTGCATGTATAAATTTAACTTCAACATTTTTCAACCTTCCTACGCCGAGTCTTGATGCTATGGCCCCGCCTGCGCTGCTGTCTGATTTTACATTGGCCGAGGTCTCATGCCCCAGCTCTTTGATCAACGATTGCGCATGTAGTGCCTCTGCGGCGCCGGAAGCTATAGCATGTAGCTCGGCTTCCCCGCTGGATTTGGCGATCGCGCTCTGCGTGCGGCTGCAGTTACAAAGAACGCACGCGCCCCGCACCACAACTCCTGCTGATGTGCTCTTTCTCAGTTGCTGGCAACCTGCCCAATCAGAATCTAAATAAACAGTCACCTTGTCAAAAATCGAATCGTTCCTAAGATGCACATATGCATGTCTGGCCCCCTTCAAACACCTCACCAAATGCTTCAATGCACGAACATCACGTTGCGTGGGCGACGCAAGTTGCCTCGCAAACGCTTTCACTGAAAATTGGATGTCTTCTCGCCCCTGACAGATGAATTGCAATTTTCCCTCTGCGCACCTGTACATACGATGTCCAACCGCATCCAAGACCACGAAATCTTCCCCGACAGAGCCCATTACATGAGGGGTGTCTTTCACACCATGTGTGCTTACAGGGTACAACGCAACGTGTTATAGATATTCAACGCGTCGCCCATAGATTTGTCTATTCGGAAAACATGAATACCACCGTTACAGTTCACTTACATCCGGCCGAGGTACTTAGTGGGAACCTCGCTGGTAAAGCAATCACCACGCTTGAACAACATGTTCCTTGAGCTGTCCAAAACACCCATCAATCTTGTTATTGCCTCTTACTGCAATTCGACCATCTACATGTATGCTAACTCGAACTCCGCTCTTCGCATTCCAATACAACCGCGGATCGGTCAAACGGCAGGTGAATCTAATATGTTCTGTTAAAACGCTGGAATTATTTTTTGGAAAGTTCGCGGCGCTTTCTACAGCCATTCAAAGCTTTGCTCATCTGCCAAACCCATCCGGGGCACCGAGAAAGCCATGGTTCTGGCGGGCGGCAAAAACGTTCTCATCCGACATGTCGGCACGCACGAAAGCCATACGAAAGCCTCCTATGCAGACATCCAGCTTCTCCGCCATTGCGATTGCCATTGCGATTGCCATTGCTAGGCCGTGCCCCATCCCCTTCCATCTTGCGCATCCAACCTGTCTCGACTGGCTCACTTAACGCGTCATCTTCGCGCCGCAAAGAATAAACATGAAACGATCAAGATTCCGCATTTATTTGGACATGCTTTGTTCAACCAGATGTTCGAAGCCCGTCGATAAAATCAACATCTCCACGCCATCGTTTCAAAAGTTCTTCGTTGGTCAGGCAGAGGTCCGTTGAGTGTGGCTCTGGTTCTTCACGCATATACTGGTCTTCTCCGCTGCTGAGAATCGGTCGCAGGATCGCCGTGATTCTCGAACCTGGCGCTCCTGGGTGTTCCTCTTCAGCCTTGCGTTTCCCAGCTGATTGCCAGTCGTCCGGTGACGATCCGTCTTCTTGCATTCGGTCGCCAGAAGCATCGTCGCGATGCTTGGCGTCGCGCGTTTTCTTCCGGCTTTTGTCGTTTGCTGCCCGTTATGCCGCGTCGCTCTCTTCTCTTCTTCGTTTCTCTGCGTCTTTCAACTCCCGGTCCTGCCGTCTACGCTTGCATGCAGCTGAGTGCGAATTGCCACGTGCCCCCTCGTGGCGCGCCTTGCACTTGGCAGGTTTGCCGTGCTCCTGCCAAAACAATCGAAGTTCCCCCTTGGCTTCGCGCTGCTGTTGTTCGGGCGCGCCCGGGCCAGGGCGCGCGCGCCGCGGCGCCGGGTTGCCTTCGGGGCCCAGCTTGCAATTGAGATCCCACGGGGCGCCGTAGATCCGATCCACGACTGCTTCGTTGAGCCGCGAGGTTTCCTTCAGTCTGCGCGCGCTCCGCGATTGCATCAGGCCTTTGGGGGTTGCCATGATTCATGATGTGCTCGCCATTATCCACGCAGTTTTTCCCATCCAGACTCCGATTACCCAGTGCGGTTCCATGTCGTCGGCAATGGGGCCATTGCGCCGCGCGCAAACACCCGCCAAATTCGACAACAAAAACTTGATATGCATGACCCTTTGTCCATCGCTGCGCTTCTGGTGCCGGGCGCGCAGCCATCCGCAATGCCCGATCAACCGCGGCGCGAGCAAGCTCGTGTTTTTTGAGCGCCACGTTGAAAGGGGCCACGAGCGCCAACTTCTGGGCCCGAACGAGACCCTCGATAGATTGGTGAAAGCGCCCCACTGCACCGCCAGACTGTTTGGACGCAACGGGCGCCTGTCTAAGATGAGTTTTCGGAGAAGGGCCGTCGACCTGTCTCTCGTTAGCGACTGCGCGGGCAAAATCTTTAACAGAAGATTCCGAGTCAGTTTGCAAAATAAGTTCACAACGAATCCGACGGCACGCGCGTCAGAGGACCATTTGGCCTTGACTTGGGCGCGTGCGCCATAGCCGTTTACAACGTAAATCACCGACGCACAAGTGATTACTGCTGCGTCTTGCGCTGTTTTCAAAAAGAAATATTCTATTTGCACAATGGGGATAATGGAATTCTCTGAGCGCCTGCGCGGAGACTGCTCGGCGCGCCGGCGCACGCAGAACCCGCGCCGCGCACGGGGCGGCATGCGCGTGAGATTCTGCTCCAACCACTCTTTGAGTGCTGGCCCAATAGGAAATATGGTGGCGAACGGTCTGTGACCTTCATCCGGTTGTTCTCGCAATGGAATCGGATCAGATTGAGCGGCAATCTTTCGAAGCGCGATAATCATCTTGAGCGGCCCATGCTGCATCCACAGTACATGCTGGAAGCTTTGCGTTTTATCTCAACATCGACTTGCACGTTGTCTTCTACGCGCTTCCCAACATGACCTCACGAGACCTTACGAAATCCTGACCGCTGTTTGGGCACGCGAACTCTTTCGGACAATTTGACACTACGTACGTCACTCCATCGATGGCATGCGTTCCTTCTCGCAATGCTTCCGCGTGTGCTGGAGGTTCGTTGTTGCCAGAAGAACTTGCACCACGATTGTCATTTGCGCTCTGCGCGCCTGTGGGCCCGTTAGGTTGTGGATGATCTTCTTCGTAGAGGCTCATTCGCGCGTCGTTTGTTTCAGAATTGTTTTGGGGATCGCTGTTTTTCTCTCGCTGCGCAAGCAATGTGATTGTCCTGCCGGGCATTAGGAAATCATGCGGCATATTGAATGTTGTCCAATCGGCCCGATTATCCACAAACAACCACTCGTTCCTCGGCCGCTGCGATTTTATCGCACGTGAATTTGTTTTGAAACTGACCGACGGGAACTCTATCTTTCTCTCCCCCCCGCCTCGCTGCATAAGGTTCGCCCTCCCAGGTGGTGCTGGATGATTGGCATGATCCTGACTGGGTCGACAAACTTAGAAGTAACGCGATGCAGGAAATTGGGTTTTTGTTTACAAACGACGCTGTTGGGATACGAGGCCCTTGCAGCACGCGCGTCCTGCCATCAATTATATAAGTGATATTTTTCGGTTTTGTTAGCCTGCTGACGCTGATGAGCGTGGCATTTGCTTCTTTGAAAACACTGAAACGGATAACAAACAGCACTGTCGCGCCATTGTGGCCGATCAGCTGCATAGGCGCGTCCTTGCGCCCAATTCTCGTCACCGGCACTGGGTGTCCCGAGGCGGTCGATCCGCCTTTGCCAGCAGACTTTACCACAGGGATGTGTTTCGTGGAAGACTCATTGCATACATGGTCCAATGTTCTGAGGAATATAAAAGGATCTGGTAGTCTCTTTGTGCGTAGTTGTCGGTGGACGCAGCGTTGTTCTGTCCCTGCAGGACTTCATGCAAAAACGAATTGATGCCATGTTCGATATTCTCCGCTCCCATCACGACGCACGCCAAAATTGCTTGTAATATTATCAACCCGAAGATTGGCCAACGCACTTTTGACAAGCGTGCGAATACATGGGAACACACGTCGCAAATTTCCGACCACAGGTTTACGCAAAACGACACTACACACATCATCACGAGCATCGTCGTCAAGTAAAGCGTCGTACTGGGAAAACTCTCGGTGGTCTTGCGATGAGTGCTGATGGGATCACCGCTGTCATCATAGGATTCTGAAGCTGTCATCACAAACCATTCAGGATTGGTTTGGCAGCCTGTTTCCTCAAGAACTCGAATGGCATCCGTCTGGGATCCCACATCTGCACAAGAAACATGCTCACTAGGTGCGCTGCTGTCGCCGTCAACGTCGCTGCACGGATCCGCTCGACTCGCTGTCGCTGTCGTCCGGAGAACTGCTGATAGAAAGCAGAGTCGCGAACTCCTCGGGGGAATAATCGTTGTATTGCTCTGGCTGCTCTCCTCCATCCTGATTCCCATCGCCCTGCGAGTCCCAAGACCATCTGGGACACCGAGAGTCCTGATCCCAGGCCTGTTCGTAGGAATGGCTTCCTTTCCCTGGTCGAGTTTTCTTGTTGAAGCTGCACTCTGACGCCCAATGGTTCCTCATCCCGCAAATGTCACACCATCTGTTCAGATTCTGGCTCCATCCAGTTTTGCCTCCACTGCTCGACTGGTCCCCACCGTTGCCTCCAGGGTTCGCATGGTCTTTGCCTTTCCCTGTCCGCTCGTTCTGGTACCAACCCTGGGCCTGCATGGAGGAACCCTGTCCTCGCCACGAGGATGACGGGTGTCCACGGCCAGACCCCGCTCCTTGGGAAAATCCCTTCGGAGTGCCCTTGGGTGTGCCTCTGGGGAATCCTCTGGGAGAGCCTCTATTGCCACCTTTTCGGGATCCTTTCGGAAAACCTTTCGGGGTACCTTTTTCGGAGAACCCTTCAAATAATCTACTTCCATAGACTTGGGGTCGTTCTCTTTTTCTGCCGTATGGGTGTTTCCAAACACGTTTGCTTCCGACGTGTTTGTGTATCTCACGTTTGACGTCTTCGTAGGCTTCGCACAAATAGATGGCCATTCAATTCAAAATGTGTTCTCATTGGTTCCGAGATCGTCTTCATGCCCAAATCTGCTAGCTTGTCTGGGGAAACTAAATCATCGTATTCTTTTATGAACAATTCCATTTCCTCGAGGCTCTTAAGAACCTCTGGGATGGAGGCGCCCGCGAAACTAAAATCCATGACTGCATTCAGAACTCCTCTTTTCGTATGTTTGCCTTTGTGTTCATATATGATGCACATCCTACGCCACATCTCAAGACAGTTACCTCTTCCATATATTCCTAAATTGTTTCGTCATCTCTCCGTACACAAGGGTGTTTATAATGTAGGCTAGGTTCGCATAATGTTGTTGTACAGATTCTTCTTTAACTGCTAATGTGATTGGGTTCGCATGTCCTCGTGCACGTTCCTTGTTCTGCAACATCACTTGATTCACAGCTTCACAATAAGATTCGAAACGATAACACCAATCGCTCCACTCACCTTCATCTCCGGAGAAATCTTTGAGACCTCGTCCTAAGAGTTTCGTGTCAATCATTGATGTCCTTTTCCCTACACGACGTGTCTTCCCAGAGCCCTACTTGGATTGGGGATATTACTCTACTCTACAACGAGTCTTCCCAAAGCCCTACTTGGGTTGGGGATGTATGCTAGGTCCGTGTATTGTTCACCACGGCTACGCTACCATGAAAAGATATGCGGATGATTTCGATATGGAGGATGCTTTCCTGGGCTCGAGGCTCAAGCCGGCTGCGGGTAAAGGGATCGTAACAGGAGGAGGAGGAGGAGGAGGAGGGAGGAGGAGGAGGTCCCCAGAAGCCTTCAGAACTCGCCAGGAGCGGACAGAAAGGCAACCAACTTCCAAACGCGTCGATTCCCCTCGATCTGAAAGAGCCCTCGCTGTCTGTACCGTCTCAGGGACTTCCCCTCCTGAGCGCGTTGCCCCAGGTCACCCCCCTCTTCGTCCCGGTGCCCCTTCACGCACTCCTTCTTTCGCTTCCCCAAGCCTAGGACACGCACAGTGTCGGCCGACTACAGAAGTGAAAATAGCAGAGTACGGAAGTGAAAATCGCAAATTGACCTTGACAGTGAGGCTCCTCCTTCTGCCCCACCTCTTCCTCATTCTCTCCCCATGTCCCAACTCCCAGAGGGCCTCTGGAGGTCCCTGTGGAGGCCTTGGGAGGTCCCCTGATGGTCGATCCTCAGCTCTCGTCCCGAGCGCCAGCGCCACTTTCGCCTCCCCAGCCGCCCGCACCTGCGCCCGCAGGCGCAGGCGAACGCGCGCTCTCGGCGCTCTCCTGCCGTGGGGGGGGGCACGGACTCTGCACGGCCCTCGCCCTCTCGACGGTATCTCAGTGCTTGTCGATGTCCACCTCCACCTCCCGGGATCAGTCAACATCGGATCGGACCTCGGATCGGATCGAGATGTGCGTCGGACCAGCCTGCGTCGGCACGGAGTCGGGATCGAATCGGTCGAGCCAGGCTGCACAACAGCGCCGTGCAAGCACGGGGCCGCATCGGATGGTAGGAACACGGGATCGGGCCAGCCGCTGAGCCAGAACTGATGTCTCGGATCGGATCGATCGGATCAACATGGGCCCGGCCTCCTGCTCGATAGACACGGTCTCTACGTCCATCGTGGCCACATCGACGGACTTGGCCTCGCAGACGTCAACCTCAGGGGGAATACACATTACCCCTCCATGCGCGCTTCGCCTCCCAAACTAACCACAGCGAACGCTTGTTCACAGTGCTCTCTTCGTCCACAAACTGTTGCAAGAGCCCAGCAGCACTAACACGCGGTTGGGGCCGCCCTATATTTCCCAGCGAAATCGTGACAGTGATGCTGTTCCAGCTCCCCGGCAACCAAGCACGCCTTGGCCTGGGCGTCGTCCACTCCCTTGCCCGTGCCGCAGGCCTCCCGGCCTTTCGCCAGCAGGTCTGGGTCGCATTTCGTCAGCACCTCTTCGTCGACGGTGCCCTTCTTGAACTCCTTCTCGCTGAAGGTGCCGTCTGCCTTCTCGAAATTACTCTCGCCCCAAGTCAGGGCACTGATCATGGACCGGGCTGCCAGGGCCTTGTGGTCCTCGTCGTCGGGGTCGCAATTGAAGTTCCCACACAGGCCGTCCATGGCGTACTCCAGTTTCTGCATCTCCAGCACAGCGTTCACATTGTCTGGGCCTAGCAACATGTAGATCTTTAAGGGCACGTCCTTCCACTCAAAGGTCCACGAGGCCACCTTGTCCGCATGCTCGCCGATCGTATGGCGAGCCTCAGAATGAAACTGGGTGGGGTCCATGTCGTCGTACTTGGCAACCAGCAAACCATCGTCGAACGTCTCCCCTTTCTTCTTGAGAATCTCCTTACCGTCATACCAGGCGATGAACCTCTTGTTCTTCTCGCTGTAGCTCGCCACAAGCGCCTTGTTGGAGATTTTGGAGCCGTACACGGCGATACCCTTGGTGGAAGTAGCCGTCGGAAAGCGCTCCGTGAAGCCGAAGCGGCCATGGATCGTGAGCTCCTTCGAGGCCAACAAAACGTAGTCGCCCGCGTCGTAATCGTCGAAGACCGGCTTTCCCAACTGGGGCGGCCTGTCAAACTGCGCAATGTGCGGGTCCCCCAGCAAAGCACACTTACCCCAAGGGCGGTGCTTGAGGACCTCGGTGTAGAAGTCACCGCCCGGCTGGCAGAGGGCAACGTGGATGTCCTTCTTGCCTGAAAGAAGGAAGAGCGGCATAAACACAAACAGCCCAAACTTTCGAGGATCCGTGCGGATCTTTAGGATCGGCGCCAGCCCCCCTCCCTGACGCGCCAGGTGCGGCGCCAGAGGCTCCGCCAGGCGGCTCTGGAGCCGATCCAAGAATCCGCGCGGGCCTCCACAAAGTATGTTCATTTAGAATGTGTTCTTCGATTGCCGTGGCAGGTGCTCTCGCCCGTCGTCTGGAAGTCCTTCTTGTACACGATGCCGGAGCAATCCTCGTTCTTGACGCAAGCGTCCCTGCAGCTGTCCAGGTCCTTCGTGTCGTCCTCCGGCAGCTCGACCGACACCGAGTCCACGCCCTCATTGTAGCAATTGAGGTCGCAGAGCATGATGTCCTGCTCCGGCTTCTCGTCGACGACCACCTCCTTCTTCGTCTCGACCGTCACCTCCTTCTCGACGTCAACCGTCACCTCCTTCGCAGGGATCTTCTCGCAGCAATCCGACTCGGAGCACGACCCGCCAGCGCACACGATGCTCTGCGCGTTCGTCTTGAGCGCCGTCCCGGACGCGCAGCCGTAGTCGCCGCACGTGGCCCGCGCCTCGCAGCACAGCTCGTTGTCCTCCGGGCCACAGGCGTGGGACCCGCACAGGATGTGCGCCGCGTTGTCCCTCAGCGACGTGCCCGGCTTGCAGGTGTACGTGCCCCTGTCGCCGTCGCACGTGGACCTCCTGTTGCAGCACATGGACAGGTCGGCCTCCAGCGAGCACCTGTCGCCCCTGCACTCGATGTGCTCGGCCCCCTCCCTCTGGAGGTAGCCCGTCGGGCAGGTCATCGAGGAGCAGAAGGCCACGGAGGACTCGCCACCGCAGCCGCAGCTGCAGCAGCCGCAGCCGCAGCCGCCCGACTGCACGCCCGCGCCAGAGGACGTTTGGACCACGGCGGCCCCCCTCGTGGCCGACTGGTAGTACACGCCGCCCTGCATCTGCTGCACGGGGGCGACGGTAGGCTTGTCCTGCATGCCTCTCTGGCAGCCCGCACGGGGGTGGAGGGAGAAGGGGAGGGGGGGGGCGGCCTTCTGAGAAAGACAACAGGGGGCCCTCCCGGACACGGGGACGCCGGCAGAAGCACAACCCTTCGCGGAGGTCCGTGCGGGGTGCTCGGTCGGCGGCACGCAGGAGCGACCCTGGGCAAGGGTGACCTTTGGTGCGCGGACTAGGGGTGCGCAAGGTGGCCAAGTCCAAGCACGCAGTCAGCCGCTATCGCATCGGGCTCAGCGATCGGGGGGATCCCGTAGGGCGACGAAATCTATACATATCCACTGCTCCCTGGCCAGGCCCATCCTCAACCCCGCAGCGGTGTATACGCCACGCCCTCCTGGCTTGGCCAGGAGGGCGCATACACAGCTCCTGGGTTCAAGATGGGCATGGTCAGGGAGCAGCGGATATGTATAGATTTCGTCGCCCGATCCCGAGGAGCCCACACCAAGAGTCACTCGGGCGAAGGGTCACTCTTACGTCCTGGCGGCTCGGGTCGACAGTGGGCCCCCTCCCCAGCGCGCGGAGCGCACCAAAAACAGCGCCAGATGCGCAACCATCCGGGGGGGGGGGTCAGCGCAGACCCAGGAAACCGGCCCGGGGCGTCCTTCTCTCGAAAGCTGGGCGAGGGCTGCTAAAACCGCGACTGCCAAAACGGCCCTCCCGGAAGGAGAAAACAACTTCCTGGAATGAGGCGCGGCACGCGAAACAGCCAATGGGCTTCTTCCCGGAAGGACGAAGACAACTTCCTGGAGGTCGATCTCAGCAGCCACGGATTTAGCAGCCCTTGCCCGGCTTCCGATTCTCTCCTTCGATTCCTGGAGGGGGATCGGCCCTCCAGCAGGCCGTGGCGGAGGCAAGGCCCCCAGGGAGCTGGGTGGCCTCCGGGAGGCCGAGGGGCGGGGGGGGCGCAACTCGCCGCCGCCCACTGCTTGCGCGCGCCGCCGACCTGTCTGCTGCATCATGCCGTCCTCCTCCACGCTGTCCTGCGTCCTCCACTTCGGAAGCCCACAAGAGAGAAGGGGCCCAGGGACACACGGACAAGTAAACACGGGGCCCAGGATCCACTCTAATCTCTCATAGCTTCTGGATGCTCGTCTCTCCCCCAACCTCCCATGTTTTTCAAGACGTTCCGGGAATAGTTGTGTCTGTGTGTATTTCTCCCTCTTGCACAACAGACGTACGCGCCCAACCACGTAATTACATGAACATGGCCGCCCAATCCGCAAGATCCGCCTTGCGACACGAACTTCTCGCGCAATGTGCTCTCTCGAAACCGACGTGGATTCAGGTACGTGTGCGTCCTGCTTTTGTTTCTGATTGTTGGCGGCGCGCATCAAGGGGGTGGGGGGGGGAGGGGGGGAAGGCTTCTTCGAGGCAGTCTGCTTCTTAGACGACGCCGGCCCTACACCTATAGATAAGGCCCGCGCCTTCTAAGAGGCAGGGGGGCTTCCAAGAAGCCCTCCCCCCTCCCTCCACCCCCCTCTGCGCGTGGCTGACTCCGGAGACCGCCCGAAGCGGGTCAGAAAGGTACGGCGGGTTCGGGTCGCGACGACTCGCGCGGTGTTTTCCGACACCGCGTGGAGATTGCACAATCTTGAGCGACCGCGGCTCTCCGCTCACGCAAGATCGCTCGACATTGACCAACCCTGGGCAACTGGCGGCGTCGACACGACACCAACCTGCTGTGTGCCTATCTCCAGATATCCGACGTTGTGCAACGCGCTGCACCAGAAGGTCCCGTCCCCTTCCCCCGAGGTAGCTCTTCGTCCCAGATCCTTTTATGATGGGCCTGGGGCCCGAAAACGAGCCCCAGACTTAGGTCGGGCATGTCCCCCTACAGGCGGTTTTTATACGACAAAGTTGAAACAGACAGCTTTTTCACACATAACAAAACCATAACTCAAAAAGAAATCGTCCCCATACTATTGTTGTACAATTCTTGAGTTCCCCTCCTGTACAGGGACGTGCCCGACTTAACCCCGGAGGTCGGAATCAGGCAGCGCGTCGCCGACGCCTCGGCGACGCATCGGCCCTACACTGCGCCGCCGACGCGTCGGCGCTGGCGCATCTCCGACGCATCGCCGACGCATCGGCGACGGCGACGCGTCGGCTCCGGACGGACGCGTGCACCGCCGACGCGTCGGCGCCGCACCGCCGAGGCGCGGGCACGCGGGCACGCGGGCCTCTGGCTCCCCTCTGCTCCAGCCCATTCTCGGCAGAGGGCGATGACGGACAGCGGAGGAGGACGGCGACGACGACGACGACGACGACGGCAACGACGACGACGACGACGGCGACGGCGACGGCGACGGCGACGGCGACGGTGACGGCGACGGCGACGGCGACGGCGACGGCGATGACGGACAGCCGATGCACGGTGCGTGCGCCGCGGACCTCCAGGCCACTCCTGCCCCAGCCCCCTCTGTGGATGGCGGCGACGCCGTTTGTTGGAAGGATCTATCAAGCTCTCCGTCGCATCAACTGGTGCGCGTTCAGAGCAGGAGCACAGCAAACCCACGGGAACGCGTGGCATTGACGGTGCAGCTCCGCACACGTGTCAAGTGCTCTTGCGAACAAGAGCACAGCAAAGCCCCAGGACGGCGGCGACGCTGACGCTGCCGTTGGCGACGACGACGGCGGCGGCGGCGACGACGGTGACGGACAGCGACGGACGACGCTCGACGGACGACGGACGACTGACGAGGCTGGGGCCCTATCTGCCACCCTCGTACAATGAGCCCCCCTTCAGGCGAAGCCCTTTGATTCGGCAAACGCGCCAGAGGGAAGGGGTCGAACAGGGCAGGACTGCTCGGTAAGCGCCCTGGACTGTTCGGCAAGCGCGAGACTGTGTCGGGGAAAGCAATGGCATAAAACGCATGATCGGAGGTCCGCGCGGGTTTCCCGCATCGGCGCTGGACCCCACACGCAGCGATCCCTCCGAATGTTTATATTTATGTGATCCCACCAGCCCTCTGGGCGTTGGTGGTCTAACGATATTTATTATTTACTCTTCCAAAACCCTCTTCGCTTCGGCGAGGGATACTTACGCCCTCCCTCTCCCAAAGGTTCTTTGGATCCCCCGCGATGTGTCAGGGCAGGGGAAATGTATGCTCAAGATGGCTCTAAGCTCTAAGAGGGCCTCCAATGCTCCATGAGGGCCCTCGATTTGGCTCAATGGCCGACGATGGTTCAAGAAGGCTTTTGACATGCTTCCAAAAGGCGCCGAGAAGAGCTCAAGACGGCTCCAAGTGCTCTCGGAGCCCCCATCACAATTTCCTAAGATGCCCAAATCCTTTAAAAGCAAACGGAAAATGAATGTGTGCTGCCTCTCGCTTTTTCGCTTCCGATGCGGTTTTGAGGCCTCGAGGTGGTCCCAAGATGACCCAAGAGAGCCCCAAGAGAGGCCCAAGAGGCCCCCAAGACGGCGCCAAGACTGCCCAAGAGCGCCCCGGCTCCACAACATGGGTCCGAAGAAACAAATTTGATGGCCCCAGAGTTTGGGGATCGGGACCCGCCCCCCTCTTGCAACCGTGAAGGGGCCCTGGGACACACAAATAAATACACACAAATAAAAAGATTCCCCATATGTTCCCATATTTTCTGGGTTTTTGTCTTCCCCCCCACTTCCCATAGTTTCCCATATCTTCTGGGGAATCGCAGATTAATTGTGTCTGCGTGTTTCTTTCCCTCCTGCAACTGACGCGCCCAAAGATGGCAAGAGGACCCCACGAGGCGCTGTCAGGCTCCCGAAAGGCCCCCAAGACGGCTCCAAGAGGGCCCCAAGACCACCCAAAGGAGCCACGACAGGACCAGGACCATCCAAAACAGCCCCAAGAGGGCGCCGAGAGAGCCCCAAGAGGACCCTACGAAGGCCTCTGGAAGACTTCAAGACGGCTACCAGAGTCTTTATCGTCATCCTCCTCCTCCTCCTCCTCATTCTCGTCCTCTTCCTCCTCGCCCTCCTCTTTCTCCGCTTATAGCAAGGTCCTGCTACAAATACTTTCTGCTACACAGTCTCCCAGTTTCTTGTACCACCATTCTGGGCGGGGATGCCGGAACGTCATCAGCTCAACACTCCAACGCGGCCAGGGGCAAAATCACAGAGGATTCGAAGCCCGCTGCACGAGATGGACGGCCTGGACGACGCAGCCGGACTTGCTGCAGGAGCTCTTCGAGAAGATCCCTCGAGTACTGAACCAGCAGCCCCGGGCCAATTTCAACAACCCCCGCCAAACCCTTTCTTGGGGAGTGGCTCATCTGGATCAGGGGGAGAACCGCTTACGTTGGATTCGATTGGAGCCCCGATTGCACGCCAGCTACGCCCAATCCAACACGACATCGCGGCTATTAAGAAGCACGGCGTTTCACACAAAATTCTTGAGGAGGCCACGCGACCGTTGAAGACACAACTTGATGATATGAAGGGCAAATTCGACACTTTCGCAACTGCGGTCGCCAATGACATTGAAGACGTGCAGATCAGAATGACAAACATGGAAAACAATATGCAAAAACACATCGACAATATCAGGCAAGACTTCCAGAACATCGGGAACCATACACCACGGTCAGGCTATTCTCAGAAGACAGCGGACGAGTACCACTACAAAGGCAAGCGCTCTGTCACAGCGGTCATCGGCAACCTGGAGGATTTCGAGTCCGAGAAAGCCGCGAATGATTTCATCAGGGAGCAGCTCGCCGATGTGAATGGCCCGATTCCTAAGAACATCTACGCCAAAGGAGATTTCCGCAGTATTATATTTGTGGAGTTTGGCGACATACTGGAGCGAGACACCGCCGCAGCACTACTCCGAAGCAAACGCGTACAACGAGGTATCAACACAGTTTGGGCATCTCCGGATAGAGAACAGGCCGAACGAGCAGCTCGGAACTTTGCTTTTGGTGTCAAGTATTTGTTGAAAAACGACATACAACGCATACACCATCAAAGTTGACGACTGTGCTCCGTATCAGGTCCACGTAGGTGGTCAATTGGCACTTACTGTTCATATACGCGATGGCGCTCTACACCGCGAGTGGGAGGAAACCTGGCAGAACTGGGAAGAATTACAAAAGCATGAGAAGCTGATCGCTTTGACCGAGAAGTGCGACACCATCATCCACCGGTCGCGCCTCGGGATAAGGGCACGCCAAAAGGCGCATCCAAGGGAAATGGCAAGTAGGACATACGGCGGGCACTGGATACAATATTTGGCGCAAATGCAGCGACAGCCAGTGCCGGAGCCGAACAGCTACAAACCGAATTGGGATATACGTGTGCCTGGAATGGGGCTACTAGAAGCTTCCACTGTTTACGTGCACGCACACACTATTTGAATACCGACAGCGGCCACGCTACGGACAAAAACGCCGACAACCTGATTGGTGGCAGTACGAGTTTGGGCAAAGATACCCTTGTACACCAACTGGTCCGGCTATCACCACCTTGCCTTATTGGAGCTGGGACTGCGCCGTCACCGACGGCATTCGCACAGCATGTGCCTTCAATTTCTCGTCCTCCATATGATTCTGGCGCAGAAGGTACGACGACGGCCACGTGGGGCGTGGACACCACGGGCAAAGATACCGACGTCTGCGCGTCTACGGAATATGCACAGCAACTTGCACGCCAAGGCTTTGATTATAGCTCCAGGCGTCCACCACCAGCATTCGACCTCCAACCCTCCACCTCCAGCATTCGACCTCCACCTATCGACTCTCCACCTCGCCCGACTGACCTCCAGCTGCCAGGTTCTGACCATGAACGTCCATTGCCAGCTATCGACTTCCGGCCATCCACCTCCAGCATTCGACCTCCACCTATCGACTCTCCACCTCGCCCAACCGACCTCCAGCTTCCAGAATCTGACCGTGAGCGTCCATTACCAGCCATCGACTTCCACCCTCCCACCCCCAGCATTCTTCCTCTACCTTTTGACCTTCCACCTCACCCAACCGACCTCCAGCTTCCAGGTCCTGACCGTGAGCGTGCATTGCCAGCTATCGACTCCCGCCCTTCCACCTCCAGCGTTGGTCCTCCACCTATCGACTCTCCACCTCACCCAACCGACCTCCAGCTTCTAGGTTATGACCGTGAGCGACCATCACCAGCAATCGACTTCCCCCCCCCCACCCCCCCACCTCCAGCATTCTTCTTCCACCTATCGACCTTCCACCTCACCCAACCGACTTCCAGCTTCCAGGTTATGACCGTGAGCGTCCATTGCCAGCTATCGACTTCCAGCCATCCACCTCCAGCATTCGACCTCCACCTCTGGACTCTCCACCTCACCCAACCGACCTCCAGCTTCCAGGTTATGCCCGTGGGCGTCCATTGCCAGCTATCGACTTGCACCCTTCCACCTCCAGCATTCGACCTCCGCCTACCGACCCTCCACCTCGCCCAACCGACCTCCAGCTTCCAGATTCTGACCGCGAGCGTCCATTACCAGCTATCGACTTCCACCCTCCCGCCTCCAGCATTCGACCTCCACCTATCGACTCTCCACATCACCCAACCGACCTCCAGCTCCCAGGCCCTGACCGCGAGCGTCAACTACCAGCTATCGACTCCCGCCCGTCCACCTCCAGCATTCGACCTCCACCTATCGACTCTCCTAATCACCCAACCGACCTCCAGCTTCCAGGTTCTGACCGTGAACGCCCACTGCCAGCTATCGACCCCCACCCGTCCACCTCCAGCATTCGACCTCCACCTCTGGACTCTCCACCTCACCCAACCGACCTCCAGCTGCCAGGTTCTGACCGCGAGCGCCCATTACCAGCTATCGACTCCCGCCCTTCCACCTCCAGCGTTGGTCCTCCACCTATCGACTCTCCACCTCACCCAACCGACCTCCAGCTTCTAGGTTATGACCGTGAGCGACCATCACCAGCAATCGACTTCCCCCCCCCCACCCCGCCACCTCCAGCATTCGACCTCCACCTATCGACCCTCCACCTCGCCCAACCGACCTCCAGCTTCCAGATTCTGACCGCGAGCGTCCATTACCAGCTATCGACTTCCACCCTCCCGCCTCCAGCATTCGACCTCCACCTATCGACTCTCCACATCACCCAACCGACCTCCAGCTCCCAGGCCCTGACCGCGAGCGTCAACTACCAGCTATCGACTCCCGCCCGTCCACCTCCAGCATTCGACCTCCACCTATCGACTCTCCTCATCACCCAACCGACCTCCAGCTTCCAGGTTCTGACCGTGAACGCCCACTGCCAGCTATCGACCCCCACCCTTCCACCTCCAGCATTCGACCTCCACCTCTGGACTCTCCACCTCACCCAACCGACCTCCAGCTGCCAGGTTCTGACCGCGAGCGCCCATTACCCACTATCGACTTCCACCCTCCCCCCTCCAGCATTCGACCTCCACCTATCGACTCTCCACCTCGCCCGACTGACCTCCAGCTTCCAGGTTATGACTGTGAACGTCCACTACCAGCTATCGACCTCCACCCCTCAACCTCCAGCAGTGCCCCCGTCCACCCCCCCAGCAGAGGGGAAAGAAGTAGAGGGGGGGGGGGGGGGAAGACGAGCCTACAGCGACGTGTCTGGCGACGTCCCAGCGTGCATCTTGCGCCAGCGATGCGAGATGCCAGCATCCACCCTGGAAGGTTCCAGAGGGGGGGCCTCTGCAACAGATCCTTCGATCCCAGGGCGTTTACACATTGGGTTACAGCCTCCAGCATACGACCCCCCGCCACCTCCCCATTCACCACCTCCCCAATCCATCGATCTTTCACATTCACCAGCGCAACATACCGACTTTCAGCCAAAAAGATCCGACGCTGCACTGTTACTTCAACCCATCGACCTTCAACAAACATCTGCTCACCAATCCAACACTCAGACTGCAACAAACGGCTTCCCGTATCCACCTCTACCACTCGACCTCCGGCCACCGCCAGACCAATACTCCGACCTCCAGCCTCCGACATCCGGCTGCGACCACAACCCATTCACGATCATCCACAAAAACGCGAGGAGCCTGACTACAGGCGACTCGATCGACCTAGTTACTGATCTGCGAATTGGGAAAACATACTTGGGACATCGTGGCAATAAACGAAACATGGAGGACAGAGCAGCACGAGATGTGGACTACGAAACTTGGATCGCATGTTTTTGCGGCAGCCGGTCACACCGCTACATCACGAGGTGTTGCTGTCTTGGTTCACCAGCGGCACGTGCGCAGCATCAAGCGTTTCAGACGTGTCAACGAACGCATCGCCTACATCGACCTCGACGTTGGCAAGTGCAGGATGAGAGTGACGACAGCATATTTTCCTCATTACGGGTACGCCGACGTTCACGTCCAAAGTATGTATGATTGCCTGACCGCCCTTCACGACGACGCCACCCATCAGAAGCGAGCCGCAATCATCACTGGAGATTTCAACGCACAAGTTGGACAGCGACCAAACAGCGCGGACGACGATGTCAATCGCAGCGCAAGCCGAAGACCAACCGTGGGAGCACATGGACTGGGAGATTGCAACACACGTGGACCGTGGTTACGAGCTTGGGCCAACACACAAAGGATGCTTATCACGAACACCATGTTCTACAAGCACCACCACAACGTTCTTACGTACACCAGCAGCGGAGAGCATCCAACCCAGTCTCAAATTGACTACATACTCATAGATCGATGTCGCCGCAATCAAATACTCGACGCATTTGCCACCAGCACTCCGGACCTCGGTTCAGACCATCAAGCAGTATGCATGAAGATGGTCCTCAACCCCACGAAAGTCAACAAGAAGAGCAAACGTAGACGACGAACACCCTACCAATCATCTCTTCCGCCCGCCGCCGACCCACTTTACCAGCAGTGCTTACAGCGCCGACTCGACGATCACGACCGCACAGCTAGTATAAATGACAGATGCACCTACATCAACAACGCCCTTGTCCAGGCTCACGAAGAGTATCGCGAACATGCGCGAGGTACTGCACAATGCCCGGCGCATGGGGAAGACCTCACAGCATACCACAAACTACAAGAGCTCATCGTCCAACGACGTAACACACCACACAATGACACAACCAAACGTGCCACGTTGAGCAAGCAAATGTTGAGGCAACTTCGAACCATCAAACGAGCCCGCGACAACGCTAAACTAGATGACATTGTCTGCCAATTCAAAGGCCTCAAGAGGATCGCCGGTGTGAAGTCTCCCAAACGAAAAGACATGATTGCATCAATGACGACCCCAACGGGAGACGAGGAGACTGACAGGACAAGCATCGCCGACGTTTTCGCGGCATTCTACGAGCAACTCTACCAGAAGCAAGAGAGCGACAACAAAGATAATAGCACTGCCACAAAGGCAACATATTCCAACATACCGCCATTCACGATGGAAGAAATACGGAAAGCCATCAAAAAGCTGAAAAATGGCAAGTGGAGCGACACTGCTGGCCTCACAGCAGAACTGCTCAAAGCAGGAGGCACGACCATTGAGGAGTACTTGATGCAGCTCTACAATGACATTATCACACCAAACCACCTGCCACCCGACCAATGGAAAAGCACGACGATCACAGTTATATACAAGTCCGGAGACCCCAAACTACCACAAAATTACAGACCAATTGCCATCACCCCGTTGTTGTGCAAGCTTATGTCTCGCCTCATATGCAATCGGCTTGAGGCAGCATTCGACGCACAACAAAGCCCCGACCAAGCTGGCTTCAGGCGTGGCTACAACACGGAAGACCACTTATTCACTACGGCAGTATTGTACGAACAGTCATACCGCTGGCAGCTACCACTCTGGGCAGCCGCAATAGATTTTAAGAAAGCGCTTGACTGCGTGAGCCATGGTAAACTTTGGGAAGCTTTGCGACAGCAACACATCCCTGCTGCATATATTGATTTCTTACAGCAAATGTACAGCGACCAGACAGCCAGTCAGAACAGACACTAACAGTCGGCATTTCGACATACAGCGGGGAGTGAAGCAAGGAGACCCTCTCAGTTCATTCTTGTTTAATTCGTTTTTGGAACACATTTTCCGACAACTCAAGACCAAGTGGCACCAACAGCGGTTTGGCATCAGGCTTGGCTATGCACGAGAGACTAGCATCACCAACCTGCGCTTCGCAGATGACGTCCTGCTGTACGCCCCGAACCTACGCCAGCTTACCTGTATGCTACGCGACTTGAAAAACCAGGCGGCACTCTGCGGACTTTCACTGCACCCCGACAAGACCAATATCCTGACGAACGTTCGCCGGAGGATGGGTAGAACCATAACGCACATCAAGTTGGACGACGCACGTATCGACATGGTGCAGAACGACCAGAGCACAAAATACTTAGGCAGAAAACTGTCGTTCCACAACTTCCACGAGTACGAGCTGGCAAACAGGATCGCCGCAGGGTGGGCGAAGTTCAACCAGCTACGGAATGAACTCACGAACAAACGGTTATCTTTACACAGTAGACTACGACTTCTCAACGGCACAATCACGCCTTGCGTTGTGTATGGATGCTGCTCATGGACCCTCACCAAAGACATGCTCCTCACGCTGCAGAGGACACAACGGAAGATGATTCGTCTGGTCGTGGGCGTGCCGAGAAGACGGCCCCGACAGGGAAACAACAACGCAGCATCCGATACCAACAGAACAACCGACGACACTGGTGACCAGCACAAATTTGGACCGCGCAGCAGAAACGACGACCTGGAACCCTGGGTGAATTTCATACGCAGGAGCACACGCACTTCCATAAGTATTGCCGAGCGCATGCATGTGCGAAAATGGACACACATATATTTCAAAACGAAATGGAACTACGCAGCTCGAGTCGCAAGCCACAGTCACGACAGATGGACGAGACGTTGCGCAACTTGGGACCCGAGCGCTCACGACGCACGACGAGCAGAACGACGACACGGCGGTCCACGGAAGACTTGGAACGACGACATATTGTCATTTCTTCAAACAGCTACAGAATATAAATACGACAACCAATGGGTGGATATGGCACCTGATGCAAATTTGTGGAAAAGTCTTGAGGATGGCTTTCTCGACTACATGGAGGACTTCCTTCTTCTCCCTCAAAGAGTCTCCAACATCCATCTCTCCGATTTCTGCTCGCAACACGTCTTCTGAGGGCCCCGGCCCCCCCGCGCTGCCCTCGTAGGGCCGGTCCCGCTGGACCGACATCGCACGCTCGTCGTCGTCGTCTCCTCTTTCTCCGACTCCTCTTCCTCCTCGTCCTCTTTCTCGTTCTCGTCCTCCTTCTCGTCCAGTCCTCTTCGTCCTCCTCGTCCCCCTTTCTCGTCCTCCTCGTTCTCGTCCTCATCCTGGGCCTGACCAGGCTGATCCCAAACTTGTTCGACTGCATTCTTCTACTCCTGGATCGGCTGGTGGGGGTACTTTTTGGTCTGTGGCCGCGCGACAACGGTCTGGCGGCGAGGGGCAAAGTCCGGGGCAGGCGGCACAATGCGAATTTGCGAACACAGGCTGGTGGGGGTACTCTTTTTTTGTCGGCGGCTCCGAGGCAGCGGACAGGGAGCGGAAGGCGTCGTCTGGGCCAGCAGGCGAGGCTAATTAGCTACAACAGGCAACGCACCTGCAGTAATAAGCTGGTGGGGGTACTCGAAGCGTCAAGAATGTTCTCTTCACCGAGCTTCGTAAACGCCCAGGACAGTTTAGTTGTTTTCTCAAGCTAGGCCGATAACCTGTGCAGACACATGAACTCAAAGGCGTGCATGCATAGGGCTGGCGGAAGCTAGGCCTAGACCATATCCGCCAACGTGCCTTCAGCAAGAAGTGGAATGCCCCAAGGCGCGGCGCATACAGTCCAACAAAGGGTTGAAACAATCTTCGAGTCCCGAAACCCCGGTTTCCCAGGCACTCTTGGGCGCTCTTGGGAATTCCTGGGGTGTGACGCGTGAGCATTTGAAACACTTCGCCAGCCTAAACCTTCTCCTAGGACACCCAATGGTGTCCCAATAAGCGGCCCAGCTTTTCTAAGAGCACCCCGAGACGGTCCAAGAGAGCCCAAAGACGCCCAAGATAGGTTCACGACGGCCCAAGATGCCCCGAAGAAGCCTCAAGAGAGTGCACTCGGGCTCCAAGAGACCCGCCGAAAGGGCCCCAAGACCCCAAGAGGCAAGAATCAATGATTCTCCAGAGGTTGTTGAAGGAATTTGTAAGGTTCGCGCCTTTTCGGGCTCCCAACGCTCCAAGACGGCCCAAGAGGTCACCAAGAACGTCCCAAGACTACCCAAGAGGCCCCCAAGGGCCCCCCAACGGCCAAAGAAGGCCAGAAGACGGCCCAAGAGGCCCTTGACGGCCCCAAGAGAGCCTCAAAAGGGGGGACATTTCGAGCCGGTCCAAATCAAGCCCCGAGAGGCCCCCATGAAACCTCCGAGAGGCCCCCAGGAGGCCCAGAAGGCACCCCAAAATCGCATCCAAGAAGCTTCCCGGAGGCCTCCCAATAGATAGATCCCCGGAGGCATCCAAGAAGCCTCTGCCCGAACAGCAGCTCAGCTCAGGCACGGTGGCGGGAGGAGCCGAAGGCCGCTAGATGTCGATGTGGCTTTCCCTCCCTCGGTTTGGGGCAGCTGGCCTTCCTTGAAGGAGCCCTGGGACACGCAAATAAATGCACACAAATAACAAGATTCCCCATATTTTCCTACCTTTTCTGGGCTTCCGTCTTCCCCCCCACTTCCCCTATTCCCCCATATGTTCCTGGGGATGGACGATTCATTGTGTCTGTGTGTGTGCTTTTTCCCCTCCTGATGGTCTCCCCTCCCTCGGTTTGGGGCAGGTGGCCTTCCTGGCGCGCGCGGCGTGGAGCCCATCCGCCGGAGCGGCCCAGGGGCGGTACTCGGCAAGCACCGACACCGCCAGCGCGCCGACCACCGCCAGCGCCAGGGGGCCGGCGACCTTCCCGTGGCGGACGACGCCCAGGCTGAGTCTGCCTAGGGTGCGCGGCAGCGTCGGCCGCACCTGAGCGGCGGGAGGAGAGGAGAGCCGCTCGAGGCGTTCGCGTGCAGTCGGATTTATGATTGGAAGCGGTGTGACGCGCACATCCTCCTCCTCCTCCTCCTCCTCCTCCTCCTCCTCCTCCTCCTCCTCCTCCTCCCCCTCCTCCTCCTCCTCCTCCTCCCCCTCCTCCTCCTCCTCCTTTCGCGTGCAGTCGGATTTAGTATTAGAAGCCGGGCTAGCGAGATCGGCTGTACTCTCGCGCCGTGCCCTGCCAGACGCTTGCCGGCATGGCAGCAACCTCTGACCAATTGGCACTTCTTTGTACACGTGCATGCACATGTTTATACACCTCGCGCGCCCACACCGTACGGTCGGAGCAGGAGCATGAAGACATGCTATAAGAACGTGACCCCCTCCGCCGACCAAAAAGACCACCCGGGCATGAGATCAACGAGGGTCCCTTCCGAGGAGTCGCCCGACCTTAACTGCCTGCCCCATCGAGGAAGCCACGGTGAGCATGGAAAACATGGCCTGGGACCCCAGCCTTACTGGAACGAGCGAGCAAAGGTGTCAAACCGAAGAACATTCGAGGGTACTCTTCCCCAAGTTGCACAAGAACACGCAAACAAAACGAAGAACCTCCCCCAACCGAGCAAATTCTTACGCCTCGAGCCGAGCCGACGGTATCTAGGAGAGAGCGTGATCCACCGCCACTTTACTCTGGAAAATTGCCGCCCTTTTCCTCCTGAACCCGGGGGTCCCCCCCCCTCCGAAAATCCCCCCCCCTGCTGGACCCCCCCCCCCCTTCCCCCGGCAAACCCCCCCCCTCCCCTAACCCCTCCCCCCCCCCCCGGCCCTCGAACTCGAAAACCGGGGGGGGGTTACTACCGGTTCGAACCCCTCCCCCCTCGAAAACCGGCCGGAGGGGGGGGTCACTTCCAATTCGAACCACTGAGCTGTCCCACTTTTCCCACCACTGTCCCCACTGTCCCCACCACTGTCCCCACCGTACCTCTGTCCCATTGTCCCACCGCCGTCCTCGCCACCGCCTTCACCACTGTCCCCACCACCACTGTACCCTCCACTGTCCTACTGTTTCCACCACATTCCCACTGTCCCCACACCACTGTCCCCACCACCACCGTCCCCACCACTGTCCCACTGTCCCCACTGTTCCCACCATTGTCCTCACCATTGTCCCCACCACTACCGTCCCCACCACTGTCCCACTGTCCCCACCACTGTCCCGCTGTCCCCTCACCACTGTCCCCACCACCACCGTTCCCACCACTGTCCGCACCCCCCCTCGGTTTTCGAGGGGGGGGGGGGTTCGAACCGGTAGTGACCCCCCCCGGTTTTCGAGTTCGAGGGAGGGGGGGGGGGTTCGAACCGGTAGTGACCCCCCCCCATTTTCATGATGAACTGGGGGGGGGGGAGGGGTTCGAACCAGTAGTGACCCCCCCCGATTTTCCGGAGGGGGGGGGGAGGGGTTCGAACCGGTAGTGACCCCCCCCCCCGGTTTTCCGCCAGCAGCGGTAGAACACGCTCTTTCGTATCTAGGCATCCGACCATGTTATATGTTTCATCCGCGGCTCCAGAGCTCGAAATCTAGGAAAAAACGCCGGGGATGCAATACATGGCATCGTCGGAGATCTGGACTTTTCTGCGCCGCCCACCCGGCGGGAGTTCCCTGGCTGGGGGCGCTCGATCAGGATATCGTCCTCCGCGCCGTCCCACTCCCCGGGCTCGCAGTCGTCCTCGTCCTCGGGCCGGACGCCGCCAGGAGGTGCCCATGCGCCGAAGCTTGTGGATGCCATGACAATGGACACTCTAAAAATCCGATCATAGAGTTCAACATGTGTTTAAAATGTGCAAAAAACATTTTTAGACATCTGGAAATTATTTGGCAGCATGCTTCCTCTCCATTAAGCGACTTCCACAAGCCGAAGCTTCCAGAGCACTGCCAAGGGCCAAAAGCGGGCCCCCGAGAGAGCGGCTGACACGCACAGTCTCTCTGCCCGTGCTCGGGCGCTGGCAGCTGTCCAACTCCACCCCTCGTCCGAGGTCCGCGGTCCTCCCCTCCCTTTTCCTCTCCTCCCCCCTCTCCTCCTCCTCCTCCTCCTCCTCCTCCTCCACCTCCTACTCATCCTCCTCCTCCTCCTCTCTCCTCCTCCTCCTCCTCCTCCTCCTCCTCCACGTCCTCCTCCTCACGGGATCTAGTCCTCGCGATTGGCAAACTTGAAGTCAGCGGCGCCCCCATCCATCCGGCCTCCCAAATCGACGATGCATCGGCGATGCGGCGCGGTCTTCTGACCCCACCTACACGGACCCCATTCGGGGGACCCCGAATCCACCTCACCCCTGCCAGCACCCCCAGGCTGCCTTCGCCTACACGCACCGTGAGGCTCACCGACTGCGAAACCCAGACTGCAGCAAACGCCTGCCGTGACGTAACGACGCCGGCTCCAGCTCGTGACACCGTAGTGAGGGGCAACGTCAGTGGGGGGAAGTGGCTCACGGAGGGGGGCATCGACCTGGGATTGGCGATACATCGCCGATAGACTGGTGGTACGCCCCCGATCGCGAAACCGAGCGCGCCTGAGCGGGGTGGGCTGTCGGCCCCCTATCGGAGATCAATGGGCGATGATGGGGCCGACGTATCCGCCCTGACCCTATCACCCGAATGATCATCGTCGCCTGGTTTTCAGGTCATACCAGGGGTCTCCGGCGGCCGGTAGCTAGAACACCTCCAAGGACCGACGAAAACGTCAGAAAATTGCCCCTAACGCCGCCCCTAACGCTGCCCCTTACGCGGAACGGCTCAGACTCGAGCGATCTCCTCCGTCGGAAGCCCTCCAGGGATTGCCGCCGCCATCAATTTGCGAGGCGAAAATGTATCCAGAACCACCGCCTGGGAGATCGTCTTCGGGGAGGTCGGCAGGCGGTGGGTACGGATAGGTGTGGTCCCCTGAAGCTCCATACACATACATACATACATACATCCATACATACATCCATGCATGCATGCATGCATGCATGCATGCATACATACATGCATGCATGCATGCAGGCAGGCAGGCAGGCAGGCATACCTACATGCATGCATGCATGCATGCATGCAGGCAGGCATACATACATACATACATGCATGCATACATGCATGCATGCATGCATACATACATGCATACATACATGCATGCATGCATACACACATACATACATGCATACATACAGACATATGCATGCATGCATACAGACATACAGACATACAGACATACAGACATACAGACATACAGACATACATACATACAGCGTACATACATACATTCAGTTGTACATACATGCATGCATACATGCATGCAGTCATACAGGCATACATGCATGCGTGTATGCATACATACATATGCATGGTTGTGTGTATGTATACATGTGTGTATGCATGTATACATGCATGTACGTATGCATGCATGCGTGAATGGTTGCATGCATGCATGTATATATATATATATATATACACACACTCAGAACTATGGATACGCAATAATGTGTCTACACACATACATACTCATATCCATGCGTACCTATATACATACTGGCCTACACATGTTTTCGTCAGCGGCGGGGCAGACTTGGCTGCACCAGCGATGAAAGCAACGCGGGGGCACCGGGGCGCGAATTGGCCAGCGTGCGCGAGCGGGGAAAGGACAGACAGGGCGGCCGCGGGGGGGGGGGAGCGGAGGCCGCTCGGGGGCAGACGGGTCGGCACCTGAGCTGCTGGCCGGCGGGGACCACGGCAGCTGCTGGGCCGCAGCGTCGGGGCACCCACGGGCGCAGGCGGGGCCCGGCGCGGGCCTGCTGCAAGCGTGCGAAACCAAAGACCGTCGACGAAGGGCGCGAGGCGCGAAGCCGACGGGCGGAGGCCGCAGCCGCCCAGGTGGGTGGCGCCGGCAAGGTGCGTCAAGTACAGTGCAGTCCGAATCAAACGTTCAACTGCCCCCAGCAAAATGCCTGCTGAGCCTGCGGGGGGAAACAGGCGGCAAAACCCGGACCAGGTTCCCGACAGCGAGGGGAGGCTGCCAGCGGCGGCAGCTCCGCGCACGCCATGGCGGCGCGCGAGGGAGGGTGGGGAAAGCGAGCGGAGGGGGAGGCGGGGAAGAGGGCGGAGAGGGGAGGAGCGCCCCGCCTGTGGGGAGATCCCCGCAGGCGGGGCGGCAGCGCCAGCGCTGGCGCCAAGCGTCCAGACGGCGGCGGCCCGCGCACTGTGCTGCGCGGGCGTCTGCAGTGCCCACGGTGGCAGGTGTGGGCTGCTGTCGCGCCTCGGGCTGCCAGTTGCAGGCAGCGAAGGGGCGTGCCAGTGTCAAAACTGTGGCTGAGGCCGAAGGCCATGTGCTGCCAGGGTGGACAGCGCAGGCCAAGGCTGGAGGCACCGAATCGGTGCAGAGAAAGCGAATGCTGGCAGGGGCTGGGACAGCCGCGTGCTGCCGGGGTGGAAAGCACGCGGCCACGCCAGGCGTGTCAAAACTGTGACCGTGGCCGAGAGGCCCCACTGCCGGGGGGGACAACGTGGACCGAGTCAGGGGCACCTCATCGGCGCAAGGACTGCTGCAGAGAGGCGGCGGGGGCCGCGGGGGCCGCGCGCGGCCAGGGTGGGCAGCGTGCGGCCGAGAGGACAGGGAAGCAGAGGGGGGGCGGGGGGGGGGGGGCAGAACGTGGAAAGGTGCCGCGCGCCGCCTGGGTGGTTGGCGCGTGGCAACCAGGTCCGCCGGGTTGCTCAGAGGTGGATGGAGTCGATAGGAAGATGGCCCTGGGACAGCAGGCGCCCCCGTGGTCCAGCGCACTGAGGGCGGGCGCGGGCGGCGCTGGAGGGGCCCGCGCCCGTGGTCCGTCGCAGGGCGCGGCAGGGCCCTGGCGCCATTGCCAGATGCAGTGGTTCGCTCTGGCGCGGCCAAGGCGCAAGGTTTCAGAGGTTATGGGAAGCCTGCGGCGTCGGGGAGGCGCTGCCTGAATCGGTCGTTGTTGGGCCAGGCGGGGCCCGCGCACCTCTTGCCCTTCCCGACCGCGTCGTGGGCCTTTTCCTTGCACTGACCCTTGTCCCGGTTCTGCTCGTTGCGTCGTACATGTGTCTCCCAGGCGGCGTCCCAATCCACGTTGACACCACGTGTTCTGCAGATTCTGCGGATGTCGAACTCCTGGTCGTACATCTGGAGCAGCAAGTCCCGGCAGAAGTGGTCGTGCCCGCGAGGGTCGTAGGCGCCCCTTACGGGTCGGTTATCCCTGGCATCGCAGAGAGCGTTCCATCCATCAACGAACATGGCGCCAGTGCCCCGTTTTCATCCTGTTGACAACCTCCTGCCACGTCTCCTGGCGCTTGGCCCTGTAGGTCCACGCGCGATGCCAGCTGATCTGCGCCCGAGGGACCCTGTAGAGCATGTCCTGGGGGTCGCGATGGCGAGTATATTCAAAGTCGATATGCGGGGTTCTCTGCCGCCTATGCCGCGGAGGCGATTCTTGGACGGCGATGCCCAGGCGCGGTGCCGCCGAGAGCTTCCTCCTCCTCGATAGCCAGACTCAGCACTGGCGTGTGCCGCATCGGCCACCCGGGGCCGGCCCTGCCCTTGCTCTGACGTCCTGGGTGCCTGCCGTGTTCTGCCCTCGTCAGGTCAGTCTCCTGCGCCCCGTCCTGCGACCAGCTCGGTGCGGTGGTCGCTGCGGTTGGGCGCGCCGGTCTCCACCTCCTCGGCAGTTCTGGCCTTCGCAGCCTGACGTTGCCGCGGCTGTTGGGGGGGGTGGCGGAGGGGGTCGATCGGGGCCGGGGCTGGAGATCCTGGTCTGGGCATGGGGGTCAGAGTGAGGTTCACTGCTGGGGCCTGCTTGTGGGCCCTGATCGCTGTCCTCCGCAGCGGGCGAGAAATCAACTTCGGAGATGGCGCGCGGGGGGAAGGGGCGGGCGGGCGGTCGGCCTCAGTGGGCCAGGGGGCGAGAGCTGCAGGGCGGTCGGAGTGGACCCCTGGGCCTGCGCCTGCTGGGCCTCCAGCTGGCCCGCTGGCCTCTCCGAGGGCTTGGTCGCGCGGGGGGTCCGGTTGAGGCAGAGCTGCGCCCCTCGGCCTGCGGGCCTGTCCTGATTCTGTTGCGGATGGACTCGACAGTGGGATTGTGGGCGCGGCATGGAATGCCATGCACCAGCTGAGGTGACCTTAGGTCCTAAATCCCCGGCGCGGCAAGGAAGCAGGCGAGGCGCTGCTGCCCGTACTTGTTGGGGTCTCTGAGGTCCCGAAACAGCTGGGGATGGCTGGCGTGTAAGAAAACAGCCTACTCGTCAGCCAGGAAGTCGGCCTCGCTTCCAGATGAGCGCTCCTTCTGCTTGATATGGTAGCTTTCCACGCGCGCTAGGGCAGCCCGTCTTCCGTCCCAAGGGCGTCCGCCAGGTACTCCGTTGTCCGGAATGGTCGGGCCGTAGCTGCTGATGAGGAAGCTCTTGCAGTCGTCCTCTGTCCACGCCGGGGGGCCCCTCGGGGCGCCGCGCGAGCCGTCTGAGCGGGGTCGCTGTTGCTGCAGGTCCTCGGCCCACTGCCGCCAAGTCTCTTCGACGCCGTCGTCCAATGCCTGGGCGCGTCGGGCCATCGCGTGGGCAATCGTGTCATCTGCCTTTCCCTTCCTTGGGCCCGGGCTGATCGGTGCAGCGGGTTGCAAGGGGGCCCACTGAACGGATAGCAAGCCAGGGGCAGGGGGGGGGCCGGTAGGTCGGGTAGGTCTGCGAGGATTCCACTGGCGCTGCTATGGGTCGGTCTGCGTTGGGGCACGCGGCTTGTCCTCACCTGGGTCTCCCTCTCCTGGCCTGGGCGGGGAGGATCTGCCCGCCGGGGCATCGGGCTGCGCTGGGTCCAGCGCCCCCGGCGCGACTCCCTGAGCGCGAGCGCGTCGCCATCCGCGGTCCGGCGGCGGGGCGGGGCCCTCTGAGCGGCTGCCGTCCTTCCTGCTTCCGGGATTCCGGGCCCTTCGTCGCCCATGCCCAGGGAGGGCGCGGCAGGTGACTTGCCGCGTGGCCCGGTGTCGCGGCATCTACGGCCACAGGGGTCGCTACTTGTCCTGCGCGTTCGCTCTCCCAGGGAAAGTGGTGGTCTGCTTCCACGGCCGGGCCCCCTCGAAGGCGGTCTCCACCGGCCCCGGGGCCGGCTTCCTCTGCCCTCGTGGGACCTGGCTTTGCCAGGGTGGGTGGCCGTGCGCGCGGGGGCAGGCCATGCCATCGCGATCGGGGGGCTTAGCGCGGCCCTGGGTGGGACGCGCAGCCCGCCTGGCGAAGTGGGCCCTCTCGGCCCCGCGGGGTGGCCGCCCTCGGCTGGCCTGTCCTGGGCGACGGTCCCCATGCAGACCCCGAGCGGGTCCAAGAGTGCCTGGGCCATCACGCGCTGGTCTCTTGCATCCGCTAGCTGGTTGATAGCCCGCGCGGGCGTGGGAGGGCGTGCCAGGGGCGGACTCCGCGCGGGGAGAGGCGGAGGTGGGGGCCGCGATCGCTGGGGCGGAGCGTCTGGGCACACCTTGGTGCCGCCCCTGGTTAGCATCTGCACCGCGCCGTAAGGTCGCGCGTTCCAGGTCGACCATGCAACGCTCGCAGTACCAGGCGGCGTTCCACTGCATGCCCGCGAAGAAGCTCACCCAGTCGAGCAAGGGCGGGTGGCCCTGGCCGGGGGATGCCGAGTCGGCTGCGCCGGGGCGGAAGATGAACGTGCCAATCGGCCTTTGCCCGCACTTCCACTCGTGCGGAGGGGCGGTGCTGGGGCAGCGCTCAGCGGTCGCACTTTTTCTCCCCCCCGTGCGTAGCAGCCTTCCCTCCAAACCTGTCGTCCTCGGCGCGCTGGGTCGGCGTGGTGGCGCGCGCCGCGACTGAGTCGCGCATGCTTTCACGAGGCAATAGGAGCTGCCAGAGTGGCGTCCAGGCGTCGGGGAGGGGGGTCCTAAGGCGCCGCCGGAAGCTCCTTCGGTCCCTGAGTTGTCGCGGAGGAAACTGGCGAGTTTCGTCCCCTGCGGCGCGACTTGTCCCTTGGCCTCCAGGATGGACCTTCAGCAGGAGGTGCACATCCACCGGCAGTCGACTCCCCGCTCGTAGAGCTCTAAGCGGCTGGCTGCTAGGGTTCTGCGGACCTCTGCGTCGACCCAGGCACCTCCTTCGGCCCTGCGTGGATCGTAGGGGCCCTTCCGGCACTCGTCGCAGCAGACCTGCGGCGGCTGAGCAATCGGCAAACGTCTAAACTACATACATACATACATACATACATACATACATACATACATACATACATACATACATACATACATACATACATACATACATACATACATACATACATACATACATACATACATACATACATATACATACATACATACATACATACATACATACATACATACATACATACATACATACATACATACATACATACATACATACATACATACATACATACATACATTACATACATACATACATACATACATACATGCATACATACATACATACATACATGCATGCATGCATGCATGCATGCATGCATGCATACATACATACATACATGCATACATGCATGCATGCATGCATGCATGCATACATACATACACCCATACATCCACACATCGAGGCACCTATACATGCATATACATGTGTGTATCTGTGTAAAAACACACGTTCATTTACATATGCATGTACAAATCCATATCCATATACATATACACATGGATACACACATACAAATACAAATACAAATGCACACACCTATGAAAAAAAACAGCCTCATGATCAGGGACCAACATTTTGTCGACGATCGCACCTGTCCTGTCTATAGCCTGTGGGCTCCAAGCTGGCCATTTGTCTGAAGCCCGCCTGACGCGGGGCCCACCGTTTTGCCAGCGCGCGTGGCCGCGCGCTTCACCAGCTACCCAAACATTAAATGTCACGGGTAGCTCGGCACCGCCACGGGCTCCTGAGGGGCTAGCGTTGAGCCGCGGTGGCGAGTAGTTCCGCTTCGCTCCTGAGGGGCTGGCGTCAAACCCGTCCAGAGCCGAGATGGGACGAAAGTCGCGCGGGGCCGACTCGTCACGGGTTAGCTTCGGCGACCTCGACTTCTTCTCTCCTCGTGAGCGCTTTCAGCCTGAGTGGGCTGAGGGGCTGAGCGCGGGCAAGCTTGTCATCGCCAAGAACTACGACACCGATTGGGGTCAGCAGGGCATGATCGTCATCAAAATCACGGGCGTGCTGGCCGACGCACCGACGGGCTTGGCTGTCTCAGCCATCTGCTGCGGGGCGTCCGACGAGTACTACAAATGGTACTTGGACGACCTCAAGAAGAAGGGCCGCGACATCATCTACCATTTCTGCTACCGCACGGCGCGAGAGTGCAAGTTCTCGCGGCCGCACAAGGAGGTCCTCCACGTCGACCTCTGAAGGCCCTTCAGGCCCAGCGAGGCCCACAAGAACAAGTGGGTCGACCTCAAGATGGCCGGCCTGCGCCCCGAGAGCCCCGACAATCCGAGCGGCCGCCGCGGGGCCATGGGGAGCTCGCCAGCACGAGGCCTTCGGCGACGAGCGCGACGCAGACGACGGCGAAGAGCCAGCAGGGGCCGGCCAGCAGGACCGCCGCCCGGCGCTCCGCAATCCGCGCGAACGGGGGGGCGTCCGAGGGGCCGCGACCCAGAAGGCAGGAGTCGCGCTGCCGCGGGCACCCGTTCGAGGAGGCACCTCGAGAACCTCGGAGAGGCTTCGCGTCGTGATCCTGGCGCCCCCGACCACCGTCGTCGCAGGCTGGAGACCCCCCCCAAGGACCGGCGCGCAAGGCGCGACGAGGACGACAGGCGCTCAGCCCCGGAGCGGCGGCCTGAGAGGTCGCGGCTGGGCGACGTCGTGGCAGAGCGGGCGCAGGCCCGGGGCGTTGGGAGCCGCCGCGGCAGGTCCGACCGCGAGCCCGAGGCTCGAGGCAGTCGGAGGGGCCGCGACGACCACGACGGCAAGGTTACGACGACCCACCGCGGCGCAGGAGCCCTCCTCGGGGCGTGCGCCGCCGCTGCTACGAGCCAGACGAGTCGGGGGAAGAAGTCGGAGGACCAGGCAGTGGAGGGGCCAAGCGCGTGGACATCACCAGGATCTGGAAGCGCCAGCTGGGGCGCCTCTCCGAGGAAACGCCCGAACGGATGCTGAACGTGCTCGGCCGCCTCCTCCAAGAACGTTCAGGCCGTCGCGCAGGCCTACGTCCACCAGGCGATCTTCCACGAGCACCCGCGCGAGAAGATGGGCCTCCGCAACTCCCAGGAGCTCCTCACTCGGGCCTTCTTCGCGGACCCGGTCCTCAAGGGGGACGTGGAGGCCGCGCAGCACGTCGTGCTCCAGCGCCTCAAGGCGCTCGAACGAAGCATCGTCGACGGGAACTGGAACGTCGCCCGCCGGTGCGAGCTCATCCCCACCAGCGAGGCGCACCTCGCGCCGCGGTCCGAGGCCCTGTCGGCCTCGAAGCTCGAGCGGTCGGAACGGGAGCTGCGCAAGCAGAGGACGAGGGGGGACTGATCCGACGCGCAGCCCAAGCCATCGGCGGGCGGCGCCGAGACGCAGGCACGAAAGCAGGCCCTTTCGCCGTCTGCTCCTGCAGGGCCTTCTATGCCGGCACCGGCAGCCAAGGCAGCGGCGTCTCGTCGAGCCCGCTTCGCGCCGCGCCGTTCCCAGGCGAAGCAGGGAACGCATCCCTGGAGGAAGAGGTAGAGTGGCTGCGCGCTCTTGCTCGCCTGCAGTTCGTGGCGCCTGGCGGCATTGCTTACGAGGCCGGAGGCTAGTATGCGACTTCGGATCCCAGCGCTGCCCTGCGGGCGCACTGGAGGTCTGTTCGGTGGCACCACTTGGCCTTCACCCTCGTTTTGGCCGCTGCTGAGATTGCAGCTCAGACGCAAGCTCGCGCAGTACACGGACACCTTCAGCTCCCATGACGCTGGCAAGCTTTTGGCGGAACTCATTCACCAGAGGTACGGCGGTATCTCAGAATTTGTTCGCATCAATTTTGCATTGAAGACGACAGCCAACACGGCAGCCAAGGCTGGCCGATCGTCTGCCCCATGGATCGCGGAGCCAGCTAGTCGAAGTCTTCACCATTTTTTCGGCAACGCCAGACGTTCTACCTCTACCGCTGGAGGTGGCACCAGTGGCGCCAGGGCAGAAGTGCCTCTCGGCTGCTGGGGGAGGCGTTGGTTCCTAAGGACCAGCACGCCAGAGAGCACGCCGATCTGAGGGCCATCATCGCCGATCGTTTCACCAGAGTCTCCAGCCAGGAGAGCGCCGTCAGGGTCTGTGACATCTTCGCGAAGCTCGGCACGGAGCACCTAACCTACGCACGCGGTGGCCCTACCCGGCCGCACAGCCTCAGCCGTGCAGATCAAGCAAGGCTTGCCTCTGGAGGAGGCGGTCGGCTCGGTCGACTTGGTAGGCGTTGTCCCCGACGAGGTGGCCAGATGGCTCAGCGACCCGGGCTCGGTCCTGAAGCCGCGCGCTGACTGGCCGCCTTACCATCCAGGGGCGAGAGCGAACGCAACGCAGAATGATTGAGAGGAGGTCGTGCCGCTCCTCTTCCGCAGTGGGGGAGTGAGAGCCATTGGCGAGGACGAAATGTTCAGGCCGAGTGGCGTCCTCTGCCTCAACGGCGCGTTCGGGGTCGTCAGGCCCAAGGACGAGGTCACGCCGAGGGGGCCAGGGCTCAGGGCCATCGTCAACCTCATCCCGACTAACGCGTACATTTGCGAGCACCTCGGGGAGGTCGCTGACCTTCCCATGCCTGGCCAGTGGGTGTCGATCGTCTTACTGGAGGACGAACTCCTGTGGATCTCCAGCGACGACCAGAAGGGATCCTTCCACCTATACGGGGTGCCGCCTGTGTGGCACGGTTTCTTCGAGTTCGAGAAACGCGTTAGATGGAGCCTCGTGGGTACCGACACCGATGACCTTCCGTACGTCTGCATGACGGTCTGCCCTATGGGCTGGTTACTGGCCGTAAAGGCCATGCACGCCGCAGGTAGGTGGCTTGCCGCGCAGCCGCCGCCTGGTGGAGCTGGGCTCACCACCCAAGAACATCGAGGCAACCAGGCTTTTCCTGTGCGGAGGTCGGCCGCAGGCGCTTGGACTAGGAAATTGCACTAGGAAGTTTCACCTGGAAGTTGTACTTTTACATTATATCACTAGGTTGCACTACGGAGTTGTACTACACTTTGTATTATTACTAGGGAGTTGTACCTGGGAGTTGTCCTAGGGACTTGTACTAGCGAGTTGTACTATCACTCGGGAGTTGCATCAAATCCGCCGACCCTGTCGGCGTGTGGAAGACGCATCCCGGTGTCGTCGTCTTGCGTGGATCACCGTCGTCGTCGTCGTCGTCTCCGTCGTGTCCTCGTCGTCTCCGTCTCCGTTGTCCCTCGTCGTCTTCGTCGTTCCCCGTCTCCTTGAGCGCGCGAGCCAAAGCGACATTGAGCAACGTCGTAGTTGAGTCGTGGCGAAGCCCCTCCCTACCCTCCCCGCCGGGGGGGGGGGGTGGGGGGGGGGGGGTGGGGGGGGGTCGCCGGGGGGGGTCGCCGGGGGGGGTCGCCGGGGGGGGTCGCCACCCAGATACGCATCCTCCCCGGGGGGTCCCGGAGCTCAGAAAAGCTTCAAGACGAGCCAAGAGCGACAGAAGACACCCCCAAAAGGGTACAAGAGGGCCTCGACTCGACGAACGATGGCCCCAAGACGCCCAAGACGGCCCGAAGACGGCCCAAGAGGCCCTCAAGACGCTCCAAGAGAGCCCCAAGAGCACACCCAAGAGGGCCCCAGGCGCCAAAATCGTCAATTTTACATAGGTTTTTGAATGATTTTGGCCTTCTCGCCTTTTCGGCTTTCCGACACTCCAAGACGGCCCAAGAGGCCCCCAAGAGGCCCCCAAGAGCGCCCCAAGAGGCCTACAAGAGGGCCCCAAGACGGCCCAAGAAGGCCCCAGGACAGCCTAAGAGGCGCCCAAGACGGCCCAATAGGGCCCCAAGACGGGCCCAAGAAACGGCCAAGAGGGGGACGAGGAACCGAGAATTCGAGACTTCCGCCCTAAGAGGCCCCCGGGAAGCCCCAAGAGGCCCCCAAAAGGCCCCAAGAGGCCCCCGAGCGGCGCCAAGACGCCCCCAAGATGCGCCGAAGACGGCCTCCGGAAGCCCCAAGAGGCCCAAAAGAGGCCCCAAGAGGCCCCACAACGGCCCCCAAGAGGCTTCAAGTTGCCTTCCAGACGCCCCCGAGAGGTCAACCACGAGATCCCAACCAACATCCATAAGGCCTCCTTTTCCTCCCCCTTCACCCTTCCTCCTCCTACTCCCTTCCGCCTCCTCCTCCTCCTCCTCCTGCCCCCCCCCTCGTGTTGTCTCTCGTCATCTTCAGGGTCGGCGGCAACGGCCGTAAGGCCTTCGCAATAATTGTACTGGTAATATTTGTGCTAGAGAATTGCACCAGGGAGTTGTACCTGGAGTTGTATTAATACTAGGAATTTGCACTAGGGAGTTGTACTAGGGCGCACAGCTTTACCAGTTGTAATGCGATTCCAGTTGCACTCTTATATTTGCACGGCAGGATGCTGTGTTCTCTGAGAGCAATTGCGCGCTAGCATATGGCAGCAACACTTGTACTCAAATACTAGTTGTACGGTAGTCGGAGGGGTTCAGGGCTCCAATGGCAACTCGCGCGCGGAAGAAGGAAAGAAATCCATGCGCCGCCAGGGGTCCCGGGTTTAACAAGTCGCCGCGAAGGTTGGCCCCCCGCGGAAGGAAGAAAAGAAATCCGGCCAGGGGCTGGGAGGTTCAAGCATGAGTCGCGGATATGATATGAATTCGGGTTTTTTTTCAGTATCTCTTTCGCGAGAGACTCGGGTCAACATAGACTCCGAGTGGCCCGCCGCCTTCCCTGCATCCTGCAACTCGGCAGCGATGGGGGCGAAATCGCAAAACGAAGTCGGGGCCGCGAGCTGCGCGGCCTGGGCCCGTGCAGCGCGAATCGGCCGCAGCGGCCCGCAGTGCTGTTGCCTCTTGCTCGATCGCAGAGATGTGGTTGGCAAGCGTTGGCATGGTGGCTTCCGACTCATCGAAGCACTGAACTATGACATTCTCGGCAATACACAGTTTTCCATGTAGATATTGTTCGACGCTGGTGGCCTCGGCGCGGAGGCGCGCAGACATCGCCTCTAAACGATCGCGAAGCTCTGGGAATTCAGCTCGGAGGGCTTGGATCTCATCGCGCAGGATCCGCACAGCGGCAGCGCCCTGGTCGCGGACGCCCGCGAGCTGCACCTCCACTGCAAGGAGATCGTCGCGGAGCGTATGACGGGGTTGGGTGTCTTGACATCGGAATGACTCAACGCGATTGACTTGGCAGAGACCTTCGCCGAGGATTCGGCGGCCTCCAGCAATCCGAAGATCGATCGCACTAAGGGCCCGATGGAGCTCAACGCGCAGGGCTGACGACACTGACGCGACGGCCCGAGCAAGGCCCAAGAACTTCTGAATCGTGGAAATTTCAACATGGCCTCTAAGTTCTGCTGTTCTGACCACCTGGGTGGGGCGCCGCAGGCGTCGGCTGTTCTGCCGAGCTACTGCGGCTTTCGATGACACGAATGCGTTCGGAGACGGGGGCAGACGCGGGGCTCGCGGGGCCTCTCGCGTTCCAACGGCAGGCGCGCGCGGAAGCGCTGGGAGAAGAACCGGGCGACTCGCGCGCGGGGATTGCCCCCGACCCGCCGCGGGGATCGCCTCCGACTCCGCAGGCGTCGCCGCCGACATCAGACGCATCAGCAGGCGCAGAAGGGCGAGGAGCGAGGGCCTGAGGAGGGTGGGCCCCGCCCCCAAAACCATTCGCGCGAGGCGTAGACATTGCCTCCGGCAGGGGCCGAGAGCGTTCGCCTGCCGCGCGCAGCAGTTCAGCTTGCGCGCGCGCCTCTGGGTCAACTCCCGTCGACGGGGTCTGGGGTATCGCATCGTCTCTTACTGCCCTCTCAAGAGCGCCGGCGAGCCTACGCGACGTCGGAGAGCTCGCGCGCTGAACTTCGCTGTCCGATCCCAACGCTTCGGCCGTCGAAGCAGCAAGAGAGGTCGACGACGCCGGGATCGTCGGCACAAGAGCAAAGTAATAAAAGCAGATCACTTGTGAACGGAGGCAGGGAGCCGAAAAGGCCAAACCGTCCGTCCGAAGGAGATCCGTCCGTAGAGGAAAGATGACCGCGATGGAAGGTTTTATCCCTCGACGCCGCCCAGTCCTCCAGACCTGAAGTCAAGGCCCCCAGTGCCTGGGCCGGCAGGGGCAGCGGTGAAGAATAAGGATGGGAAAGAAAAGAATTCCAACAGGATGGGCACCCCCCTTCATGCGTTCTGGACGGCGCTCCCAGGCCCCAGGGCACCTGTCGGAAGAACTCCTGGACAGCCGAAAACGCCCCGCGCCCCCCCCGCGCACGGGCCCGACAAGCCCACAGGGCCGCCCAAGAGAATTCCGACGCACCCCAAGATTCCTCCTAAATTGCCCAAGAGCTCTTTGAGAGATGGCCAAAAACAGCTTCTAGACGGCCACCAAGGTCCTCAAGACGTCCCAAGAGGCCCCCCAGAGGGCCCCCAAGAGGCGAGAACCGTTGCATTCCCTTTCGGGAAACATATCTTTTTAGAATACTCATCACAAAGGCGCCCGAGACGACCCGAGGGCCCCCCCAAATCTCCAAGGCTACCGAAGAGGCCCCCAAGAGGGCCTCAACGCGGCCCACGAGGGCTCCAAAACGGCCCAAGAGAACCCGAGGACAGCCGAAGACAGGCCCTAGAGAGCCCAAAGGGTTGCGAAGGGGGCACCAAGAAGGCCATGGAAGGGCCCCAAGACGGCCCAAGAGGGCCCTCTTCGCCCAACATCCTCGAGACGGCCCAAGAGCGCCCCGGGACGGCCCAACCAAGACGGCGCAGGGGGCCCCAAGAGAGCCCCAAGATGCTTCCGACAGGCTCCAGGAGAGATCCCCAACTGGCCCCCAGGAGCGCACGGGAGGTCTCGCGTCCAAGTCCTGCACGGCGCCCCCAGCAAGGCTTCCAGAGGCCCCGATTCACAAGCCACGCAAGGTTTCCGGAGGCCCTGCGGAAGCACGCCGCGAAGCCCCGACGGGCACCCGCGACGCCGCGAACTTACGACCCAGGTCAGGGGCGCGCCGCCGCGGCAACGCGACGGCCCTGGCGGCGTGACTGCGACCCCCTCGCGGTCGTGCCCACGCCCCCGCTTCGCTGGGCGGCCGCCGCTTGATCCCCCGAGACAGCTGATTTCTGCTCGTTTCGGCCAACTGCAAGCCAGTCGGCGCCGCGAGCGCCGGCCCCCTGAAGCCCCCCTCATCTCTGAAGCGCCCCCCAAAAGCACTCGAGCAGCGCCGTGGCCACCTCCGACGCGAGCGTAGGCGCATCTGTCGGCATCTGCCCGCCCTCCTCGTTCGCCCCCCGCTAAGCATCTTCGGTTCCGCCCTTCGCCATCGTCTTCCACGTTTGCCCTGTCGCCGTCGGCAAGCTGCAGGCCAGTCGGCGCCGCGGGCGCGAAGGCCCCTCAAGCCCGCCCACGTCTGAGACCCCCCCAAAATGCAACCGAAGAACACCCGGACCACCTCCGAAACGAGCGGACGGACACTCGCCATCGCCATCGTCTCCCACCGGCCACGGAAACGACCAACAGAGCCGCGCGATGTACAAATCAAGGGTTCTGCAAAACCATTCAATGGATTCGGATTTGGCACGCGCGGCCCCCAGAGCGCCCCAAGAGCCTCCCCAGAGGCCTCTATACTTCAGACGGCGCAGTGGCCCCCAAAGGCACGCCAGAAGCTTCGACGCTCTGACCGCGACACAGAACTCGTCATTGCGCGCCCCTCTTCTCGCGGCGGGGCTCGCCACCCCTTCTCTGAGTGATGACCTCGACCCCCCTCGCGGTCACCGGCGCCGGCCCCTCGCCGCGCCGACCCCTTCCCCTCTCCGCGGACCCTCGCACCCACCCCGCCCCCCATGCCCGCGGCCCCCGCTCGCGCCCACGGGCGTAATTCTTCGACCTCGTGACCTTCACCCACCTCGGGGTCATCACATCAGCGCTCTCGCTGCCGGACGCGAATTCCGTCATGACCTTCCCCCCTTCTGGCGAGCGCGGGATCGTCTGTCTCGTCGTGCCCGTCCTGCTCGTCGACATCGTCCTCTGTTGTTTCTTCGTCTTCGCCGTCCGAACCGCGGATCATTCGTTTCTGTTTTACTATGTTGACGCTCACGGCATTGCTCCTTGAACGCGATGACCGTAACCCCCCTCGTGGTCACCACTTCCTCCCACCTCGCATGCGTGACTTTGGCCCCGTCATACCGATGCCGTTTATCCCCAACCAAGGACATGCTTGTGGTCCGTTCCTGGAAGATGACCGTGACCACCCTCGTGGTCGTCATCTGCTTTCAATAATCACCGACCCACCGAATGGTTCGGAGTGCATGGACGCGGGACCAAGATTGAAGCGAGGCGAGGCGAGCTATCACAGATTGCGTATATCTGTGTATATACTATATAGAAAATATACACACAGACACCTCGTGGAGTTTCTTTGGAGTCCTTTCGGGACCCTCTGGGGCCTGTCTTGGGCCGTCTTGGGGCTCTCATGGGCCGTCTTGGCGCCATTTTGGGCCGTGTTGGGGCCCTCTTGGGGGCCTGTTGGGTTGTCCCGGGGCGATATTGGGGGGCGCTCCGGTCGTCTGAGGCGCTGGCTGTTATGACTGAAGAAGTGAATGTGCTAAACATTCACGTATCCCAAAGGGAATGCAACGATGTACGCCTCTTGGGGGCCCTCTGGGGGGCCTCCTGGGCCGTCTTTAGGACAACTGCGGCCGTCTAGAAGTCGTCTTGCACCCTCTTAGAGCGCTCTTGGGCCATTTGGAATCTTAGGGCGCCTTGGGAGCCTCTTGGGCCAGCTTGGGGGCTTTTGGGCCAGCGCGGGGTTTTCGGCTGTCCAGGAGCTCCTCCGACAAATGCCCCAGGGCCTGGGAATACCGTCCAGAAGGTATGGAGGGGGTGGCGGCCATCCGGTTTTTTCTTCTCCACGCAGGATGAATAATTATGAGGATATACACTGGATGTTCGCTACGTTTCGCCTTCTATTCTCGGCCCTTGCACCTACGATGTGTGTCGGCGTTGTGGTAAGCATAGTAATGTCGCCCCTGACGTGCTGCTCGAGCAGTGCGAGCCAACGTGGCGTGGCTGGTACATTGCGCGCTTTGACGCATCGAAAACAGGTTCCGAAAGGGCTTTCGGGCGCTATTGAGGGCAGCTGTGTCTTCATAATGTGTCTGCGCGTGCGGGTGCATGTGCGCGTGGGTGTGTGCACCGCGTTACAGCACCAAGAAGGCCCGATCACGGCCCAAGCAGGTGCCAAGACAGCCGAAGAGGGGTCCAAGAGGACCCTTACTTGGTCTGAAGGACTCGCAGACGGGCCTCAACGTCCCCCAGAGAACCTCAAGACGATCCACAGGACCCTCTAGACGGACTGCGGAAGCGCCAGACGGCCCAAGAGCACCCCCAGACGGTCCACAGAGCCCAAAAGAAACCCGATGCGCCCCCAAGACGCAGCCAAAGCACCCCAAAAGGCCCCCATGGAGCCCCAACGGCCCGAATTTACATAATTACGCGACGACATCCCGCGCTTCCTCGCAGTCGCGCGGAGGATGCTAGGCTGGAGCCGTGGTGGAACTTAAAGAGAAACTGAGCAACGGTTTCTGAATCCCGGAATCGGTGGAGGAAAGCGAGGATGCGGCGAAAAAGGAGGAGGAAGGCGACGAGCAGGAGGAAGAGGGCGAGGAGGGAACGGGAAGGGCAGACAGGGAGGAAACGGAGGAGAAGGAGGAGGTGAAGGATGACGAGAAGTGCACCGTCGGACGTCCGAGAAAGCACCGTGGAGAGTTATTTGGGAACCCTCTCGGGCTCTCTTGGGGATCTCTTGAAGGCCTCGTGTGCGGTCGTTGGGGGAGCATGGGCCGAGCTTGGGGTGAGAGGGGGAGCCTCTGAAGCCGTCGTGGCGCGTCGAGTGGCCCGAGAGGTGATGACGCCGAAACCATCGGAAGATTGTGACTTTGGCCCTTCTAGGCCTGATCGGGGGTCCGCTTGGGGCCTTCTTCGGCCGCCGAGGGGCTCTCCTGGGTTGTCCTGGGACCCTCTTCGGGTGCTTTGATCGTCTTGTGAAGAAGCAACTTCGACCCCGGACCTCAATACAACGCTGCAGTACCGAAATCGGCGGTGGTAGTGCTGATATTGTCGGCAGGGAAGGGCTCGTGCTGAACATGAGGCGCTTTGGACTGGGGTGGCCTGGAGCGAAGAGAGGATGGAGGATGGGAAAGGAGGTGCGGGCGAGAGAAGAGGGCAGAAGCAGCGGCAGAAGAGGGAATCGAGGGGAAGAGAGGGAGCAAGAGCATGGAAGGGGAGGCGGGGCGGACGAGGCTCCCCCGAGTTGCTACCGAACCGCCGCACCTTCAAGAACAGCCCATGAGTTGCTTCCGAACCGCCACGCTTGCATTCCCAGAGGGGCGGGTCCTCGGGCTCGGAGGTCCGCAGGGGCTGGAAGGAGGAGTGCACCTTGGGGGGGAGAGAGCACAAACAGATGCTGAAGGGCCTCCCAGATGGGGTCGGAGCAGATCGGGTCGGAGGATCGCGCCGCATCGGCGATGCATCGGCGATGCATCGGCGATGCATCGGAGATGCACCAGCGATGCATCGTGGACGTGGGCGATGCATCGGCGCCGTCGGCGTGCAGAGAGTCGGGCTCCACATCGAGCCGCATGGGCGATGCATCGGGGATGCGGCGCGATCCTCGGACCCCATCTGCCCCGATCCCATCTAGGAGGCCTGGAATCTTGGAGGGAAATGACGAAAATACATGGCGGGTTCCTGAGACCCCAAATCCAAACAGGTTGACATCTCTTGGGGGCCCAGGTGGTGCGTTCGCCAACTTCCGCAAGCCTTCCGCCAGCTTTCGCCGGCGAAGGCGCACTCGTTTCACTTCCGCCGCCTGCCGCCAGGGAAGAGATGCCACGCGAGGCCTTCTTTTTTCTGGAACGCCCACAAAAACATAACTCAACTTTCGGCGGTCCGAGCGGATCTCATGGATCGGCGATGTGCCCCCTTCCCTGGCGCGCGGAGCGCCCAGCGCAGATCCCGCGCCAACCTCCGGAACTGCATGCTTATACAATTTGTTCCGGGGCGGTTCACAAGATGGGGCCTCGAAGGATGGGGCCCCAAGGAAGAGGGGCCTTCAACAATACGAATCCCACTTGGGATCGTTTCCTTCCCTTAGGGTCCCATCCCTCAGGGCACACCTTTGAACAGCCGATGCTTTTTCCCAGAGCACCATCGCGACCGGCGCTGCCCAGCTGGGTGGGCGCGAGTGCACCGGGGATCGCGCGCTCGCTGCGCGGCGGGGCGGGCGTGCGCCGAGCGGGCGCCGTGGGCCAAAGTGGCTGCGGTCGGCGAGAGCGGGGGGTCCAGACATGCCCAAGGATCCTCCACCGTCGACGCTGGGCCTCCGATCTTGGGACCGTGGTCCTCGACCCTCCATGCTTTCCCCCTCCCTGGGCACGCCCAGTGGGGGGCGGAAAACATGGGGACGATGCTCCACAGCGAATGCTGTCCTCAACTGACAACGGCCGTTGTTGGGCATGCAGCGTCTGTCCGGGGCGACACCGAGCAGCGAATGCTGTCCAGAATGGGCAAAAAACGGCAGTCGGCTTCCATTTTCCCAGCGCCGATCCAAGAACTCCGCGCGGAGCTCCGACACCCCCACCAGAATTTGAGGGCACCTGTGGTTTAGAGCGCCTCCTCTTCTAAATCCCATATTCCGTTTCGGGGGGCGGTGTTTCAACGGTCCCGACGAAACACAATAAAAACACCCCATCCAATCACTCGCCAAAAGAATACGGCTTCCGGCAAAAGTGGGCCATGATGGTGATGTAAGCGCATCGGCCCCACTGCCCATGATAGGCACATCGGTCGTGTTTTCTGTGATCGGTTAAACTACGAGCAACTGCTTGCAAACGAGAACCCGACGACTCGCACCCGCGAGCCCGCGGCGCCCGCGAGAGGCGCTCCCCCAATACAGCCCAGATAGCTGCGGGCGGCGGCGGCAGGGAGCGAGCAGGGAGAGAAGAGCAACAACTCCCCCTGCGGCGGGGCCCCACGTTTCTAACCCGCCCCAGAGAGGGCCGCGGTCTCCTGGCACCGTCCGGAGCACATCGGCCCTCCCCGGCGCCAGCCCCCAAAAACTTTTACGGCGCTAGGGGAAGGGGTGCGGATAATCCCGCAAGATGTGCCCAAGGCATCAGCTGCCTTCGCTCGCTGTTCGATGCTGAAGCTGGCCTCGACCCAGCATCGGCTCCTGCCCCGCTCGAGCTTCGGCGGATTTCGATCTTGCTCCGCTTCAGCATCGCGGCCCCGCTCCGGCCTCGGCGGCGGGGTAGGCGACGCATCGCGCCGCGCAGGCTGCCCACGCGCGCCATCGTGAAGGAGGTGGCCATCGGGGGCCCCAGCCAGCACATCGCTCGCCCCAGCCAGCGCACTTCTCGCCGGCGCCGCGGGAGGAATACGAGGGGCAGCAAAAGTGCCGACTGGGTCGGCACCTTGAATATACCCTCTTCTTCAACCTCCATGGGCTTGGACGGATCCGCTTCTGGAACACTGCCAGCTAAGTCGGTTGCAGTCTCCTCCGAAATACTTAGTGAATGCACAGTTGGAGGCGCACGCTGCGGCGCGATAGCTTGCATCGGGCCATCGGAGGATTCGCCAACATCGGCCGAGCCGATATCAGGGAATCCGCTCTCTGCAAAAGTGCGCCAAATTCCAATAGCAATTGTTGCGCTATTTCTGGCCATGCTCGGCAACCAATCGCCCCCGCATCTCAACGCATTTATCCTGCAATGGATCCTGCCATTGATCTCTGCCAATGAGATCACCCATGGCGATCTGCACTGGCCAAGGACCCGAGCGCATCTTGGACTGACGGCTGAACCCCAAGTCCGCGAGTAAAGTTTCCAACAGGTCGAAACTCTGCACTGCCCCCCTCATCTCCCCGTCGACTTCGCGCGAATTCCTCCGCGCCCGCTGCGGGCTGTGACCCGCCCGATCATCTATGTTATGTTTGCCTTCCTAGGCATCCAACGCATCTGGTATTTCTGTCGGGACTGCGATGTATCGTTCTTGTACGATGAAGTAATTTGTACATTCTCTGGCTATGTTCATTATGCGAAGAGGCCCGTTCTCCAATAGGGCGGCATCAAGAAGCTTGCCGACCCTCTCGGCGACGGCGTCTTTATCAACATATCCACCGAACATTGTTCCCATAAGTCTGAATTATGGGAAACGCAATTTCCAAACCATCGAGCGCGGCTTTTCAAAAGAAAAAATGTTTCCCATAACTCGGAATTCGACTTCTGGGAAAACGCTTCCCGAAATTCGGAATTCGAATTATGGGAAGCGCAATTCCAGCCCGTCGAGTGCGGTTTTTCAAAGGGAACTTGCGCCTCCCATAATTCGGAATTCGAATTCTGGGAAACTGCGTTTCCCGAAATTCGGAAGTCGAATTATGGGAAACGCAATTCCAGCCAACGGAGTGCGGTGTTTCAAAGGGAGTTGCGTTTCCCATAATCCGGAAGTCGAATAATGGGAAACGCGTTTCCCGCGCAATGTATCCTTCGGGCAGTCGTCCGGGCTTGCGTTTTCCATAATTCGCCCTTGTCGAATTGTTGAATTATGGGAAACGCAAACCTGAGCGGCAGCCCCTGACAGGTGGCCAGCAGAACTTATCAGGGTTTAGCAGAGGGCCACAGTGCTTGGCAGCGCCTATCAGGGTTCGGATAGGCCTAGCAAGGCTTAGCAGGGCCAGCAGGGCTTAGCACGGCATCGCAGTGGCTAGTCAGAAGCGGCCCCAGGAATCCTGGATTCTACTAGGAGGTAAGACGATTTCCGACACGGTTCGAATGGAGGTGGATCCTCTTCTACTAATATTATAGTCTAATGGGTTTCATCCTTGATCGGTTGCTAATGGAGATGGGCCCACTTCTAAGGGGGGTCCAGTAAAGGTGGAACCACCATTTAAGGGCGCTCTCTTGTACACTCGGCCCCCTCCTAAACGGGAATCATCTAGAGGTGGACCCAACGCTATTAAGATTCCAGCACATGTGAATCCTTCATTGCTCGCATTGCACTCGAGGATTGTTTTCTCATTGATAAGATTATGTTAAGAGGTGGGCCCACCTCTAATAGGAATATATTAGAGATGGGCCTTGCCAGACCGGGTTACATTAGAGGTGTCTCCATCCCTGATCGGATTATATTGCCAGTGGTTCCAATCCTGATGAGACTTTGTATAAGATTTTGTTGGAAGTGAGGCCGTTCCTCATCGGATTATATTACGAACGGATCTATAACTGATCGGACGTCACTCGAGGCGCATCATACCCAGTGCGGCTATTAAAAAAGGTGGGTCCGTCCCTATTACGGCGCTCTCAAAGGTTTCCCAATCCCTACTAGGATTGCATTGGAAGATCAACATCACCAGTGGGATGATATCAGCGGGGGCTCCATCCCTAATAAGATACTAGAGTTTGCCCCATATCTCCTGCAGGAACGAATTGGAGGTGGATCCATCCCTCAGGTGGCCCCACCCCTGATGGGATCATGGTAGAGGTCGCCCCATCTCGAAGGGGATTGCATCGGAGGTGCATCAAGTCCACATTCTAAATAAGATTAATGAGATTGGTTGATCCCGTATGGGCCTCTATTACAGGCGGCCTCATCCCCACTCGGATCCTTAGAACATGAAAAATCAAGAGACACAGAGGGAGAGAGGGAGAGAGAAATAACAAAACATGAGAAAAGAGAGAGAGAGAGAAAAAGAAAGAAACAAAGAAAGAGAAAGAGGAGAGAAATAGAGAAACAGTAAAGGGAATATAAAGAGAAAGAGACAGAGAAAATGAGAGAGAGAGAGAGATAAAAAGAGAAGGACAGAAAGAGAGATAACAAAAAAAGAGGGAGAGAGAGAGAGAGAGCAAGAGAGAAAGAGAGAGAGAGAGAGAAAAGAGAGAGAGAGAGGGAGAGAGAGAGAGATAATGAGAGAGAGGTAAAGAAATATATAGTGAAAGTCCTAAAAAACAGAGAGAGACAGAGAAAGAGAGAGAGAGAGATAGAGAGAGAGAGAGCGAGGGATACGAGAAAGAGCGGAGAGAGAGAGAGAGAAGGACAGGGAGATATATAGAGAGAGAGAGAGAGAACAACAAAATATTAGCCTAGCGATGTGCAGCTGTGAATACCGCAATTATGAATATCACCTTTGCCCGCGCTCCCAATGAGGCGACGAACCATGCGAGGGATGCGCCGACATGCGTGGCGGGGCACGCAACGCGAGCGAAGTCGATAGGTCACTGTGCGAGACACTGAGAGCGAGCGAGTCTGACTGTGGACGAGCCTGCGCGCGCGTGAGTCCACGCGCATAAATGTCGACGCCCATGTCCGCGCGCCTCTCGCGAGGATCGCGCCCGCTTCCTTCCCGTTATTCTTCTCCCTCTCTGCCCGTGCACGCCCGCGTCCAAGGCCGCGGGCGCGGCGCCGAACGGAGTCCCCGCGACGCACGCTAGTCGACCCGAATGGGCCCCGGCGACGCGCGCGGATCGTCCGCTGCGCGGTGCAGAGAGGGAGCAGGCTGGCTCCCACCCGGGATGCGCGGCCCGAAAGCGGCCTCAATACGTAGAATACGACGAAGAATCTCCGAGAATCGAAAGCAGCCGCCATGCGAACTCCGCCGCTGGGCCGCCGTTCGAATTCCGACGCGGAGACCTTAGCTGGAGCTCCCTGTGGGGACACGAAACGCACTACTGGGTGGTGGATGACGCATGCGGGCAGTCCCACTGGGGCCTTCGGTGGAGCCCCTATGGGGCCGCGAAGCGCTGTGCTGGGTGGTGGATGACGCATGCGGGCGGTACCACTGGGGCCTTCGGTGGAGCCCTGTATGGGGCCACGAAACGCTGTACTGGGTGCTAGGTGACGCATGCGGGCGGTCCCACTGGAGCCTTCGGTGAACTCCATATGGGCCCACGATACGCTGTGCTGGGTGGTGGATGACGCATGCGGGCAGTCCCACTGGGGCCGTCGGTGGGGCTCTCTATGGGGCCACGAAACGTTGTGCTGTGTGGTGGATGACGCATGCGGGCGGTACCACTGGGGTTTTCGGTGGAGCTCCCTATGGGGTCGCGAAAGGCTGTACTGGGTGGTGGATGACGCATGCGGGCGGTCCCACCGGGGCCTTCGGTGGAGCTCCCTATGAAGTCACGAGGCGCTGTGCTGGGTGGTGGATGACGCATGCGGGCGGTACCGCTAGGGCCTTCGGTGGAGCCCTGTATGGGGCCGCGAAACGCTGTACTGGGAGCTAGGTGACGCATGCGGGCGGCAGCACTGGGGCCTTCGGTGGAGTTCCCTATGGGGCCACGAAACGCTGTACTGGGTGGTGGGTGGCGCACGCGGGCGGTCCCACTGGGGCCTTCGGTGGAGCCCCCTATGGTGCCGCGAAGCGCTGCGCTGGGTGGTGGATGACGCATGCGGGCGGTCCCACTGGGGCCTTCGGTGGAGCTCCCTATGGGGCCACGAAACGCTGTGCTGGGTGGTGGATGACGCATGCGGACGGTCCCAGTGGGGCTGTCGGCGGAGCTCCCTATGGGGTCACGAAGCGCTGCGCTGGGTGGTGGATGACGCATGCGGGCGGGTCCACTGGAGCTTTCGGTGGAGCTCCCTATGCGGCCACGAAATGATGTGCTGGGCGGTGGATGACGCATGCGGGCGGCCCCACTGGGGCTTTCGGTGGAGGTCCCTATGGGGCCACGAAGCGCTGCGCTGGGCGGGTGAAACGCAAGGAGGAAGGAGGACGGGGAGGAGGGGGAGGAGGGGGAGGAGGAGGGGGGAGGAGGGAGGAAGAAGGAAGGAAGGAACGCGGGGACCGTCTCTTCAAAACGAGGACCCAACAGCACAGGATGGTTGGGAAAATTAGCCTGGCGAAGAACCCAACCATATGCAGTTGTCAGTACCGCAGCTGCGGGTTTCATCTTCAGTGGAACTCCCCATAGGACAACGAAACGTGTGAGGGGTGTGCCGAGATGGGTGCCACTGGGGCATTCGGTGAAGCTCCCTACGGGGACATGAAACACGCGCGGGGCGTGCCGACATGGGTGGCGGAAACGCATGTGAGGGCCGCCGCTGGGGCCTCCAGTGGAGCTCCCTTTGGGTCCCCGAAACATGATGCTGCTGCGGGGGGGGTGCCGGGATGGGCGGCGGAGACGCATGTAAGCGCCGCTACTGGGGCCTTCGGTGGAGCTTCCTATGGGGCCACGAAGCGCGTGAGGGGTGTACTGGGATGTGTGGCGGGGACGCATGTGGGCGCCGCCACTGGGGCCTTCGGTGCAGCTCCTTATGAGGCCACGAAACGTGTGAGGGGTGTGCCGAATTGGGTGCGGGTGGTGACGCATGCGGGCGGTGCCACTGGGGCCTTCGGTGGAGCTTCCTATGGAGCCACGAAACCTGTTGTTGTGAGGGGCGTGCCGGGATGGGTGGCGGAGACGCATGTAAGCGCCGCTAGTGGAGCCTTCGGTGGAGCTTCCTATGGGGCCACGAAGCGCGTGAGGGGTGTACTGGGATGTGTGGCGGGGACGCATGTGGGCGCCGCCACTGGGGCCTTCGGTGCAGCTCCTTATGAGGCCACGAAACGTGTGAGGGGTGTGCCGAATTGGGTGCGGGTGGTGACGCATGCGGGCGGTGCCACTGGGGCCTTCGGTGGAGCTCCCCATGGGGCCACGAAACCTGTTGTTGTGAGGGGCGTGCCGGGATGGGTGGCGGGGGCGCGTGAGCGCGGCCGCTGGGGCTTTCGGTGGAGTTCCCTATGGGGCCACGGAACGTGTGAGGGGTGTGCCGAATTGGGTGTGGGCGACGCATGTGAGCGCCGCCACTGGGGCCTCCAGTGGATGATGGGGCCACGAAACATGTGACGGATGTTCCGAATTGGGTGTGCGGGACGAATGCGCATGTGAGCGCCGCCACTGGGGCCTTCGGTGGAGCTCCCTATGGGGCCACGAAACGTGTGAGGGGTGTGCCGAATTGGTTGTGCGGGACGCATGCGGGCGGCAGCACTGGGACCTTCGGCGGAGCTCCCTATGGGGCCACGAAACGTGTGAGGGGTGTGCCGAATTGGGTGTGCGTGACGCATGCGGGCGGCAGCACTGGGGCCTTCGGTGGAGCTCCCTATGGGGCCACGAAACGTGTGAGGGGTGTGCCGAAATGGGTGTGGGTGACGCATGCGGGCGGCAGCACTGGGGCCTTCGGCGGAGCTCCCTATGGAGCCACGAAACGTGTGAGGGGTGTGCCGAATTGGGTGTGGGTGACGCATGCGGGCGGCACTGCACTGGGGCCCGGAATATGGGGCCACGAAACGTGTGAGGGTGTGCCGAATTGGGTGGGTGACGCATGCGGTTGGGGCCTTCGGCGGAGCTCCCTATGGGGCCACGAAACGTGTGAGGGGTGTGCCGAATTGGGTGTGCGTGACGCATGCGGGCGGCAGCACTGGGGCCTTCGGCGGAACTCCTATGGGGCCACGAAACGTGTGAGGGGTGTGCCGAATTGGGTGTGGGTAACGCATGCGGGCGGCAGCACTGGAGCCTTCGGTGGAGCTCCCTATGGAGCCACGAAACGTGCGAAGGGTGTGCCGAATTGGGCGTGGGTGACGCATGCGGGCGGCAGCATTGGGGCCTTCGGCGGAGCTCCTATGGGGCCACGAAACGTGTGAGGGGTGTGCCGACTTGGGTGTGGGTGACGCATGCGGGCGGCAGCACTGGGGCCTTCGGCGGAGCTCCTATGGGGGCACGAAACGTGTGAGGGGTGTGCCGAAATTGGTGTGGGTGACGCATGCGGGCGGCAGCACTGGGGCCTTCGGCGGAGCTCCCTATGGAGCTACGAAACGCTGTACTGGGTGGGTGAAACGGGGAAGAGGGGGAGGAGGAGGAGGAGGAGGAGAGGAGGAGGAGGAGGAGGAGGAGGAGGAGGAAGGAGGAGGCGGGAACGCGGGGCACCGTCTCTTCAAAACGAGGACCCAACACCACAGGATGGTTGGGAAAAAGAGGAAGAGAAAAAAATATATATTTAAAAAAAACCTGACGAAGGACCCAACCATGTGCAGGTGTGAATACCGCAGTTGACACTACCAATGTCGGTGGGGCTCTCTATGGGGCCACGAAACGTGTGAGGGGGATGGGTGTGCGGGACGCATGCGGGCGGCAGCACTGGGGCCTTCGGTGGAGCTCCCTATGGGGCCACGAAACGTGTGAGGGGGTTGACGAAATGGGTGTGGCTGACGCATGCGGGCGCGGGCACTGGGGCCTTCGGTGGAGCTCCCTATGGGGCCACGAAGCGTGTGAGGGGTGTGCCGAAATGTGTGTGCGGGACGCATGCGGGCACACCCACTGGGGCCTTCGGTGGAGCTCCCTATGGGGCCACGAAACGTGTGAGGGGTGTGCCGAAATGGGTGTGCGGGACGCATGCGGGCACACCCACTGGGACCTTCGGCGGAGCTCCCTATGGGGCCACGAAACGTGTGAGGGGTGTGCCGAAATGGGTGTGGCTGACGCATGCGGGCGCGGGCACTGGGACCTTCGGCGGAGCTCCCTATGGAGCCACGAAGCGTGTGAGGGGTGTGCCGAAATGGGTGTGGCTGACGCATGCGGGCGCGGGCACTGGGGCCTTCGGTGGAGCTCCCTATGGGGCCACGAAGCGTGTGAGGGGTGTGCCGAAATGGGGGTTGGTGACGCATGCGGGCGCGGGCACTGGGGCCTTCGGTGGAGCTCCCTATGGAGCCACGAAACGTGTGAGGGGTGTGCCGGAATGGGTGTGGGTGACGCATGCGGCGCGGGCACTGGGGCCTTCGGTGGAGCTCCCTATGGAACCACGAAACGTGTGAGGGGTGTGCCGAAATGGGTGTGGTGAATGCTGCGGGCGCGGGCACTGGGGCCTTCGGTGGAGCTCCCTATGGAGCCACGAAACGTGTGAGGGGTGTGCCGAAATGGGTGTGGGTGACGCATGCGGGCGCGGCACTGGGGCCTTCGGTGGAGCTCCCTATGGAGCCACGAAACGTGTGAGGGGTGTGCCGAAATGGGTGTGGGTGACGCATGCGGGCGCGGGCACTGGGGCCTTCGGTGGAGCTCCCTATGGAGCCACGAAACGTGTGAGGGGTGTGCCGAAATGGGTGTGGGTGACGCATGCGGGCGCGGGCACTGGGGCCTTCGGTGGAGCTCCCTATGGAGCCACGAAACGTGTGAGGGGTGTGCCGAAATGGGTGTGGGTGACGCATGCGGGCGCGGGCACTGGGCCTTCGGTGGAGCTCCCTATGGAGCCACGAAACGTGTGAGGGGTGTGCCGAAATGGGTGTGGGTGACGCATGCGGGCGCGGGCACTGGGGCCTTCGGTGGAGCTCCCTATGGAGCCACGAAACGTGTGAGGGGTGTGCCGAAATGGGTGTGGGTGACGCATGCGGGCGCGGGCACTGGGGCCTTCGGTGGAGCTCCCTATGGAGCCACGAAACGTGTGAGGGGTGTGCCGAAATGGGTGTGGCTGACGCATGCGGGCGCGGGCACTGGGGCCTTCGGCGGAGCTCCCTATGGGGCCACGAAACGTGTGAGGGGTGTGCCGAAATGGGTGTGGCTGACGCATGCGGGCGCGGGCACTGGGGCCTTCGGTGGAGCTCCCTATGGAGCCACGAAACGTGTGAGGGGTGTGCCGAAATGGGTGTGGGTGACGCATGCGGGCGCGGGCACTGGGGCCTTCGGTGGAGCTCCCTATGGAGCCACGAAACGTGTGAGGGGTGTGCCGAAATGGGTGTGGGTGACGCATGCGGGCGCGGGCACTGGGGCCTTCGGTGGAGCTCCCTATGGAGCCACGAAACGTGTGAGGGGTGTGCCGAAATGGGTGTGGGTGACGCATGTGCACTGGGGCCTTCGGGGACTGGGGCCTTCGGTGGAGCTCCCTATGGAGCCACGAAACGTGTGAGGGGTGTGCCGAAATGGGTGTGGGTGACGCATGCGGGCGCGGGCACTGGGGCCTTCGGTGGAGCTCCCTATGGAGCCACGAAACGTGTGAGGGGTGTGCCGAAATGGGTGTGGGTGACGCATGCGGGCGCGGGCACTGGGGCCTTCGGTGGAGCTCCCTATGGAGCCACGAAACGTGTGAGGGGTGTGCCGAAATGGGTGTGGGTGACGCATGCGGGCGCGGGCACTGGGGCCTTCGGTGGAGCTCCCTATGGAGCCACGAAACGTGTGAGGGGTGTGCCGAAATGGGTGTGGGTGACGCATGCGGGCGCGGGCACTGGGGCCTTCGGTGGAGCTCCCTATGGAGCCACGAAACGTGTGAGGGGTGTGCCGAAATGGGTGTGGGTGACGCATGCGGGCGCGGGCACTGGGGCCTTCGGTGGAGCTCCCTATGGAGCCACGAAACGGTGTACTGGGTGGGTGAAGAGGAGAGGAGGAGAGGAGGGGGGGAGAGGAGGAGAGGAGAGGAGGGGAGAGGAGGCGGAGGAGGAGAGGAGGAGGAAGGAGACGCGGGGCACCGTCTCTTCAAAACGAGGACCCAACACCACAGGATGGTCGGGAACAATCAACATGGAGAGACACAGAGAGAGGGGAACCAAACAAGAGAGAGAGAGAGAGAGAGAGAAGGAGAACGGACAAGTAGGCGGACCAGGGTCCGTCCGCGAGGCGCACTGCGGTGCGACAATCCGCAAAACACTATTAGCGGCGGTGCAGCCTTAAGAAACGAGGGCGGGCGACAGGCCCCCTCCCCCGGCGCAATGCGTCTGAAGCTACTGACGGCGGACAGGCTGTGAAGATCTCACGTGTCAGACCGCGTGAAGAAGAAGGCCCCAACGCAAGTGGCGACGTGAAAAACGTGGCTAAGGCGGCTTGGCGGACCGCCGGTTGGGCGCTTGGCCGCTGCGCGGCGCGCAGAGACGGGGCACCCCCCGCCCCCGCGCCCAGGCCCCGTGGACGCGGTGCCACGCGGGCGCACGGGCTGGCGAAAAGAGAAAAGGTGCACCAGCTGGGAGCCGCATGGCCCAGCACAGTGCGCAGTGACAGAGTCCGCGGCGAGGCGGCGGACGGCAGAGGGGCGCCAGACGCGCCGAGGAAAAGGTGCACCAGCTGGGAGCCGCATGGCCCAGCACAGTGCGCACAGGCCGAGAACCCCAACAGGAGCGGCAAAAGCTAGCCGACAGCACAGCGGCACCAGCCGCTGCCAGCTAACCTTTAGCCCCCATTGGCGGACCTCGAGAGAGACAGAGTCCGCGGCCAGGCGGCGGACGGCAGAGGGGCGCCAGACGCGCTGAGGAAAAGGTGCACATGCTGGGGGCCGAATGGCCCAGCATGCGCACAGGCGGGGACAGTGCAAGGGTGCAGAGGAGGCCCTCACAGCGGATGCACCCGCTGCCCTTAAGGGAAAGACCTGTACCCCCTTAAATTCCCGATCGCATCACTGAATGCTGCTGCTCCCAATCACTTCGCCAGGAGCTGTGGCGGAATACACTAATGTGATACAAGTCGACACGAAAATGCAATGCCGCGGGACCCTGCGAAAAAACGACCCCTTTTGGCTGAAATGGGTCGTTTTCTCCGGCGGCACACATTCGTGAGGCGTGATGTCAATTACACACGGGTGCGTGGGGCGGGGCTGGAGCCGCCACCCCCGCCAGCAGGCACGGCACACCAGGGAACAGCGCCCGGGTGAGCAAGGCAGGACGCGCACATGCGGCGAGGGCGAGGCCGTACCACGCTGGTCAGGATGAGGGCAAAGTGAATGAGAAGCCCCAGCGTTCTTCAAAAGCGTCGGACCACGTAAGAAACTGAAGAAGGAAAACAGTATCAGTGCGCAGACGCTTGAGAGTGGCGCGGTGGATGAGGCCTGCTGTGCGGCCGTGCGGGAGGCCGAGGGCCGCGTCCACGCAGGTTAGGAGCATGTCCGAACTGCGGGCCAGAGTCGGGCGGGGGCCAGGAGCTCTCAGACTCCATAGGCGGAGCTCGATGCATCGGTGGGCAGTCGGCTGCGCGTCGGCCTTTCTCGGTCCGTCGTACTGTGGACCAGCTTCGCGGAACCAGTGGGTGTGCCTAGCGGGGCGGCGGTCGGGGACCGCCACAAGAGGCGGCAGGTACGCGGCCAACACCCATGACAAGAGGATCCGCTTGGCCCGGCGGAGCGCAGGAGCCGGAGCATCCTGGTAGGGTGGCTCCTCCTGGGCCTGCGCGGCGCCCCCGCCGCCCCCCTCGGCGGCTGCTGCGGCCTTGCGTTTGGCCCTCAGCCTCCTCAGCCTCCTCCTGTCGGAGCGCTCCTCAGCCTCCAGTCGTTGGAGCAGGTCCTGCTCCTTCAGGTGCGACAGCATCTCCGCGACCTCTCGCAGCGTGTCCGCACCCTGGAAATTGCGGCCGCTAGGGTCGGCGTCCTGCCTCCCAGCGGCGACGCTGCTGCTCACGGGCTTCGCCGCAGAGGGGCCGGCCGTAGGGGGGCCATAGCTGGGGCCGTCGGCTGTGCACCCGATCGGGTCCCAGAAGCCCACGGGCGCTGGCACCCCGAGGTCGTGGTGGAGGTAGTGGTCGTCGGCGCCGTCGCCGCGTGAGTCTCGGAGTCCGACTTCGCAGTCAGCTGTGCGTTCAGTCTGGGCGCGGCTGCCTGGTGGGACGGTCAGCGCAGGTGGCCTGTAGGGTACTGCTGCCGTGACGTCAGGGCGCTGTGCTGCTGAGGTACGGTGGCGTGGGTCCACTGCTGGGCCAGGCTGGGGCCCCTGAGTTTGGGCCTTGGTCTGAGCGCCCGTACTGGGGGACGGCATCTCGGCGCGGAGCGCAGGTGCAGAGACGGTCAGACTGGAGCAGCTCAGGTGGGCGGTGTCCCCAGACGACAGCGTGACGGTCCAGTGGCCGGGGTGCTCGCTGGACTGCCCCCGTACGATACCTCGGAGGCCGTTGATGGGGTTGTGGACTTGGCCCTGGACGATGACCGCTGTGCCCGCGTGGAGCCGTGGTGGGATCCAAGCGGCCAAACGGCAGTTTACGGCTCGGAGGTGACCGATGGTGGCTGGTTGCGGTCCGAGGAAGCGCTCGAAGTGCTCCCGTACAGTCACAGTGCTAGTGCTGGCAGTGCTGGTGCTAACACGCGAGGTTGCGAGGGAGCCAGGACCCAGGGCAGGCGTGTGAGCATGCGAGACGGCCGAGGCTGGCCCCGCTGCCGTGCTACCAGGTTGTGGCGGGGAGGTCACCCCAGGGCTCGAGGCAGCGTGGGGACCGATGACAGGAATGGCAGGCGTGGTGCCATGCGGGGGGGCTGAAGCCGCCCCCGCTGGCGTGCTACCAGGTTTTGGCGGGGGGGTCGACTCGAGGCTTGAGGCAGTGTGGGGGCCGATGACAGGAATGGCAGGCGTGGTGCCATGCGGGGGGGCCGAAGCCGCCCCCGCTGGCGTGCTACCAGGTTTTGGAAGGGAGGTCGGCTCGAGGCTCGAGGCAGTGTGGGGGCTGATGCCAGGGCGGCCCTGGGCGGCCGTCTGGTGGCCTAGAGGGCGTCTGCGGTCGACGTCGCCCCCGCGCCGTCGGCGTCGCCGCCGCGCTGTAGCTGCGCTCCGTCGCCGCCACTCGTCGCGGAAGCCGATGAAGAAGGAGTACATGACGTACGTGGCGCACAGGGTGGCCCACGTGGACGGTGACACCACGTTGTACCACTCGATGACCTCCAACCACACACGCTCCACGAACGCTGCCGTGTAGGCTGACGTGGGTGCCACCTTTGGTGCCGCCGCGGACGACTCAGGGCGTGCTGAATCTGGCAGGGTTGGCGTGTGAGTTGTCGTCGGCGATGACGTCTCGGCTGCGCTCGGTGCCGGCGTTGGTGCTGGTGTCAACGTTGGTGCCCGCGTAGGCGTGGGCGTGGGTGCTGCCGCTGGCAGTGCTGGTGTCGAAGCTATGGACGATGCTGCCATGGATGCGAGCGTCGATGCAGACGGCGGAGTTGGCGTAGATGCTGGCTGCAACTCTGGCGTGGGTACCGGCGTAGGCGCGGGCGTGGGTGGTGACGCTGGCGGTGCTGGCGTCGGAGCTGTCGTCGGTGCTGGCCTCACTGTTGACGTCGGGGTGGGTGTCGGGTCTGACGTCGCTGCTGCCTGTGACTCTGGCTTTGGTGCCGGCGTGGTGGGGGCGGCCGCTGGCGCTGGAGGTGCTGGTGTCAGAGCTGTCGTCAGTGCTGGCGTCGGTGCGGGCGTCGACAGGGACGTCGGTGCTGCCTTCGGCTCTGACGTCGCCGTCCAGGGGGCAGGCGTGGATGCTGACACTGCCGATGCTGGCGTCGGAGCTGCTGTCATTGGTGCTGACGTCTCGGCTGCACTCGGGGCCGGCGCTGTCGCTGGTGTCGGAGCTGCGTGCGGGTCTGGAGTTGGTGGCGCCGTAGTCGTGGGCGTAGGTGTTACTTGTGAGGCTGTTTTCGCTGGTCTGTAGTTGTTGCCCCACGGGGTGTCGCAGTGGGTGCCCATGGGGTACTGTGCACAGCACTGCCCTGACACGCTCTTGAAAAGTACAACGCATTTTGTCCCACCTATTTGTTCTGATACGTTCAGTGGTACGCATGTTAACGTAGACGATGATGCCGCCGGCGAGTCTGACATGGCTGCCGCCGTGGGCGGCCGCCCGAAAACTGGCACTGCCGATGCGGCCGCCACAGCTGCCGCCCGCGCTGTCGTCGATGACTGTGGAGGGATCGGGAATTTAAGGGGGCACAGGTGCGATCGGGAATTTAAGCGGGCACAGCCCCACTCGGACTGAGTGGCCTGCCCGCCCCACCAGGCCTTGAGCCAGCCTTGAGCAGACTGTGCCGATGCTGTCGTCGATGTTGTCGTCGATGCAGACTGTGCCGCAATCTTCAGCTCTGACGTTTCCGTCCAGGGGGCAGGCGTGGATGCTGACACTGCCGATGCTGGCGTCGGAGCTGCTGTCATTGGTGCTGACGCCTCGGCTGCACTCGGGGCCGGCGCTATCCCTGGTGCCAGAGCTGTCGTCAGTGCTGGCGTCGGGGCTGGCGTCGACAGGGACGTCGGTGCTGCCTTCGACGCTGACGTTGCCGTCCAGGGGGCAGGCGTGGATGCTGACGCTGCCGATGCTGGTGTCGGAGCTGCTGTCAGTGCTGGCGTCGGTGCTCGCGCCTCAACTGACGTCAGTGCTGACTGCGACGCTGACGTTGGCGCCCGCGTAGGCGTAGGCGTGGGTGCTGCCGTTGGCCGTGCTCGCGTCGACGCTGTGGTAGGTGCTGCCGTCGATGCTAGCGTCGATGCAGCCGTCGAAGCTGGCGTCAATGCTGGCTGCAACTCTGGCGTGGGTACCGGCATAGGCGCAGGCGAGGGAGCTGACGTCGGCGTTGCTGGTGTCAGAGCTGTCGTCGGTGCTGGCCTCGCTGCTGACGTCGAGGTGGATGTCGGGTCTGGTGTCGATGCTGACTGCGACACTGGCGTCTGTAGGTCACCATGCTTCGGCGGGCCTGAAGGCGCCGCCGAGCGAGTGGCCATACAGGGAGCACAGGAGTGGCTGTTACTGGTGCTGGCGTCACTTGCGGCCAAATGCCGATGACAGGATCCTGTGTGGGCGCTTGCGGGTGAGGCCGCCGATGGGGCGTATCGCAGTGGGGTGTGGATGTAAGCATGGCCGCTGTAGGCGTGCAGACGTGGCTCCCTCTGTTTACGCGGTTCCGCCAACAATGATGTTGTGGGCATGGTCGCTGTGGACATCGGAGCCGCCGCTGGCAGTGCTGGCGTCGCTGCCGTCGATGCTGACGTCGGAGCCGGCGAAGCTATCGATGCTGCCGTCGGAGTCGGTGAAACTGTAGGCGGAGCCGTCGTCGCTGCCGTCGATGCTGCTGTCGGAGCCGGCGATGCTAACGATGCTGACGTCGGAGCCGGCGATGCTAGCGATGCTGCCGTCGGCGCTGGCGATGCGAACGATGCTAACGGAGCTGCCGTCGGAGCCGTCATCGCTGCCGTTGATGCAGCCGTCGGAGTCGGCGAAGCTGTGGTCGTTGCTGCCGTCGATGCGAGCGTCGATGCTGACATCGGAGCCGGCGTCGGTGCAGCGTCGTCATGGTCGTCGTGGTCGTCGTCGTCGTCTCCTCCTCCTCCATCGGGGCGGGGCGAGGGAGGGGGCGGGGATGGTGTCGAATCTGTGCCCCCCGCTGGCGTCGAGGCTGCCTGCAGTGCCGTCGTTAGAGCTGGCTTCGGTGCTGTCTGCGGTGCTGGGGTGTGGTCCGTCATGGACGTGGGCGTGGGTGCTGCCGAGGACGATGCTGGCGTCGATATTGACGTCGATGCGGGCATTGGCACGGACGCTGGTGTCGA
>CAUYUJ010014563.1:170000-238331 GCA_963575745.1 Prorocentrum cordatum
TTTTGAGGGGCTCGAAATAGAAGAAGTTGTTCTCTGCCAAACCCTTCGCCCCTTCCCACGGCAGTGCGGCCATGAACGATTTCTTTCGGGCACGTCCCTCCCATTGGCGTCCTCGTTGGTCCGGATCCGCACGGCGTTGCGGAAATGAAGTCGATGTACGGGTCTGGCGGACCAAAGGCCGCTGGCGTCGTCGGTGTCTGGTACGATGCGGTTCGTTGCGACAAAATCCAGGCTGTGTTTTCGCAGCTGGTGTTAACACTCAGTTTCCACACAACGCTGGTGGCGCCGAAATATCCCAACGTGTAGTGGTAGCGGTAAAACTTCTTCATCCATCGCCCTGGGGTGTCCATCGGTATGTAAACTGACCCCACCTCTACCGTAGCGTAAGTTCCCCAATCAGAGCTTGCCTCTGTAGGGGTCCTAGCGGATATAAAGCTGACGTGAGCGGCCGATTTCGGTGGCCGGGGCCGGGTGCCCGGGTGCCCGGGCGTGCCCGGGGGTGCCCGGGTGCCCAGGTGTGTGGCCGATTTCGGTGGCCAGGGCCGGGTGCCCGGGTGCCCGGGGGTGCCCAGGGGTGCCCGGGTGCCCGGGTGCCCAGGGATGCCCGGGTGCCCGGGGTGCCCAGAAGTGCCCGGGGGTGCCTAGCCCAATAGCCCTATATCCCTATAGCCCAATAGCCGAATCGCCCTATATCCCTATAGCACTATAACCCTATAGCCGTATAGCCCTATAGCCCAATAGCCCAATAGCCCAATAGCCCCATAGCTCCATAGCCCTATAGCCCCATAGCCCTATAGCACTATAGCCCTATAGCCCTGTAGCCCTATAGCCCTATGGTCCTAAAGCCCTATAGCCGTATATAGCCGTATATAGCCCTATAGCCCCATAGCCCGAATAGCCTTATAGCCCTTAGCCCTATAGCCCTACAGTCCTGTAGCCCTATAGCCCCAATAGCCCTAAAGGCTTCTAGCCCAATATCCCTGTGGCCACATCGCCCTATAGCCCTATAGCCCCATAGCCCTAAAGCCCTAAAGCCCCATAGCCCCCCCACATTCTGATTGGGGATTTTCTCTGGTACCATATACTCTGTGGTGAGGGTTTCGGATGCCAGGGTTTGTTGGGACCTCTGTTCTCCCCGTCCTCGGATTATAATTATTACTTGTTCCTCCTCCTCCTCCTCCTCCTCCTCTTCCTCCTCCTCCTCTTCCTCTTCCTCGTCTACCCATTCCTCCTCTTCCCTACTCCCCCGAGTAAGGCTGGGGGGTCATATCGGTAGAACACCCCAAACGGACGTCAAGGGGCGCAACCAGACTGTTCGGCCAAGCTGAAACTGGTGCAACACACCCGGCGTCAAGCCCAAACTTTAGACGTAGGCGAATGTCTGGACTTTGCACATCCTCGTCGGCTTCACCAGCGAGGCGGTTGACCACCTTGACGTCCCCTTTTCGATGATCCTGCAGGGAAGGCGCTCTCTGACCCTCGGCCCTACTCAACTCCTCCCTCCTCCCCCCTCCCTCTCCTCCTCACCCTCCTCCGTTCATGGCGACCGTTCCTTTTTCGATTCACAGCGAACGCTCCTTCTCCTCCTCCTCCTCCTCCTCCTCCTCCTCCTCTTCTTATGCTTCTTAGTAGTAGTAGTAGTAGTAGTAGTAGTAGTAGTAGTAGTAGTAGTAGTAGTAGTAGTAGTAGTAGTAGTAGTAGTAGTAGTAGTGGTGGTGGTGGTGGTGGTGGTGGTGGTGGTGGTGGTGGTGGTGGTGGTGGTAGTAGTAGTAGTAGTAGTAGTAGTAGTAGTAGTAGTAGTAGTATGGTTATTCTTATTCGTAGTAGTATTACTATTATTCGTATGTTTACTCTTCTTAGTATTAGTATGATTCGCTGTCCTATCATTATTCGTTTTCTTCTGCTTCACTTTATCATTCTTATTACTATGTTTAGTGTTATTATGATTATGCTCATGCGTCTGCTTATGTTTATCATTCCTCCTCCTCCTCCTCCACCTCCTCCACCTCCTCCGCCTCGTCCTCCTCCTCCTCCTCCTCATCCTCCTCCTTCTCCTCCTCCTCCTCTTCCTCCTGATCCTCCTCCTCTTCCTCGAACTGTGGGCCACGGGTTTCGGTTGGTCCTCCTCTTCGTCCTCCTCCTCCTCTTCTTCCTCCTCCTCCTCCTCCTCCTGCTCCGCCTCCCCCTTTTCTTATACTAAGCCATCCTAAGGTAGTGCATGTGGCGTTTTTGCAGGAAGGACAGTACGCGACTCGGCTCAGAAAAAAAGACCCTGGCGGGCGCTACGGGCAAGGTGGGAAAACGAGTCAAGGAATACCTTAATCAAACGAGTAGGCGCCTGCCAGGTGCGATAAGACGGCACTAACCTTAGTAAGATAAACGCACGGTAAATCAGAACCAGCCCTACAGGTTCAAGTGGTAGTGCGTTTGGGTTGGAACAGGTGCAACTGCGATGCAGCATGACAGGACAGGGTCTGTAAAAACTTGGTGGCGTCTGATGGCCGCCAAAGGTATGCTCCCCCTCCACCCCACCAGTGTAACCCAGCCCCCCCAGCCCATTTTGTTGCATAGACTGTATGGCCATGGTGCGGAACGAAGCGAGGTACAGGCAAGTGTAGCAAGATACTCGACTAGCACAATAGGTAGCGCTGCAATGGACGGTGTGCAGCATGTAGTCCACGACGGTCTAGTGGGCAGATTGCTCACGTGCCCACGGTGGTGGAGCACAAAACGCGAGCCTGTATGCACTTCTCTTCCACCGTAAGCCCTGTAACAATAGTATGGCTGGTATGTCTGGTCGGTTGAAGGTGCATAATCAAAATAAGAAGTGCTGGATATGCCACTGTTGGCTCGTATTGTAGAATGGTCTATCTTTGCAAGCAGTAGGCCCGCTCTTTTGGCCAGCAGTAGGCTGGCCCTTCGGTTCCTAGGTGGAGGGGCCACCGTCACCGTGTTCGTGTCAGGAGTACGAGAGGTAGGCATGTGAGAAGAGGTGAGAAAGTTGGTTGGGCACGCTGCAAAAGCTGGCCTGTGCAGGCTGGCCTGTAGATCCAAGCGCGTGAAGCAGTAATAACCAGGCATAGTTTACTACGAGTGGGTGCTGTAGGCTTGCTTGTGGGTTGGCCTAGCACTAAAGGCACATGACATGGCAGTAAAGTAAAGATGAATAAGCCTGTGCGGGTACTGGCTTAAAGAGTGTGGGTATAGTACTGCCTGTGTAACAAGCGAGCTTGTGCTGCGGTAGTAGAGAAAGGTCCTCCGCCTCCTCCGCATCGTCAGCAAGTGCCCCCCCCCCCCCCCGGGGCCCCCGAAAGATGTGGAAACAATGGCCGAGCTGAGAAGTAGGCATGGTACAGGCGGTTGCGCAAGGTGCGGCTGATACTGAGTGTTGCTGCCAAGGACAATAAGTGGCAAGTGCTGTAAAGCGTACACGTGGGCAGATTGCTCACGTGCACGCTTTTGAGCAAGAAGACGTTCCGCATGATAGTATAGTATTGAAGCTTGCGGTATAGGCAAAGTGTAATACGAAAAAATAGCACACAAAAAAGCGTAGCCTGAGCAGACACAGACTTCGCGTGAATTGTGTGACGAGGTACCTGCAGCGAGCGTGCCCGTGCTGTGGGCAAGGGTTTTCTGGTTTACCCTAAACCGTCGAATCTAACCAAGTGGTGCTAAGCAAAGAATTGGCTGTAACAGCATGCGGTGTTAAGCTGGTACTGCACAATAAAAAATCACAGCCTGTGCAGATACAGGCTTGGCATGTGCACTGTGTAGCGTGATGCTAGCAGCGAACGTGCCCGAACTGTGGGCCATGGGTTTTGGGTTGGTCCTCTTCCTTCTCAACTTCCTCCTCTTCTTCCTCCTCCTCATCATCCGCCTATTCCTCCTCCTCCGTTCCTTTTTCGACTCACAGCGAACGTTCCTCCTCCTCCTCCTCTTCTTCTTCTTCTTCTTCTTCCGTTTATGGCGAGCGTTCCTTCTTCGACTCGCAGCAACCGATCCTCGCTCCCTCTCCCGGCGCCGGGCGCCTCCAGCTCCTCCAGCCGGGACTCCTGCTGCACCACGGCCCGTGCCAGCACCACGAGAACCGCGCCCAGCCCGCTGGCGTCGACGCACAGGCCGCCTCCACCCCGTGCCATCGCTCGGACGTCCCTTCCTCGTGTATTTTGTCTACTTTGTGCGTGCTTTTTTCGCCAAGTCATCCAGGATGCTCCTCCATGGTCCTCGCCGAGGAAAAGGTGCACACGTCCGAGCGATGCCAAGACCCCCGCCGCCGGCACGAGGAGCTTCGGTCGCCCGCAGAGGGGGCTCGGCCGCTCGCTCGTTCGCAGAGGGGGCTCGCAGAGGCAGGGCGGCTCGCAGAGGCCGGTCGTCGTTCGCAGAGGCGGACTTCGGTCCTTCGTTCGCAGGGGGATCCCGGTCGTTCGCAGGCCACGTCGCACGACGCATCGGCCAAGCAGGGCAAAAGATGCGGTCCGCGCAGGGAGCGGCAAGCGTAGGTCTGAGGGTCGATCGGCAGAGGGGGGCAAAGGGGGGCGAGGAGGGAGGGGCGACGAGGGGCGAAGGCTGCGGGCAGGGAGGGAGCCTGGACGTCCCACGATGTGCTCTGCTTCCGTCCAGGAGTCGTCTCCTTCATTCTGCCCTCCGCTGCACGGGGCCTCTGGGGACGCGGCAGGCCAGGTGCGCTCGCACCTTATCTGACATCCGACCCCTCCCAACCGTCCCCTCCCTTTGCGCTGACTGTTTCTCTATCCGCCGAGGCGCGTCAATGCGGACCTGGAACTCAAAAGAGGAACCCACCGTGTTAGGCGCAGTCGGGAAACGGGAGCTGCGTGCAGCGCAGGTGGCGGATGAGCATGAGGGTGGGCAGGAGGAAAAGGGGATGAGGAAGGGGGACGAGGACGAACAGCAGCAGCAGGAGCTGGGGAAGGCGGAGGAGGGGAAAGGAGGGAGGCGACAACGAGGAGGGAGGAGTCGGATCCAGAAGGGTGACCCGCACGGGGGCGCCATTCGGAACGACGGGAGCAAAACGCCGATCCTAAAATGAACCTCGCGCTGCAGCGGACGCACCCTTCTGAAGCACCGAGAACGTTCCAATGGGGACTGAAACAGCAAGAACTACCAAACCGTGAAATCCAGTGCGCTTGCACACTCAAGCACGCACACACACACACACACACACGCACACACACGGACATGACAGGACGTGGTCGGGGGAGAGAGGAGAGTCGTACCCACATCTGGTAGCTGTGGAAGGCGAAAGCGGCCAGAGGGAGCGGACAATGAGGAGGAGGGGGAGGAGGAGGAGGAGGAGGAGGAGGAGGAGGACGAGGAGAAGGAGGAGGAGGAGGTGGAGGAGAAGGAGGCCTCGTGGCTCTAGGAAGCCCGTCGAAGGGCCATCACGTAAATGGGCGGGGCGACTGAACGCGGCTGTGGCGACCGAGCTGTACGAATCGCGCCCGTGGTGTGGCGAGGGCCACTTGCATGCGTACCGACCTCAGCGCTGTCAGGCCGAGTATGCTGTAGGGGGGGGGGATGAGGAGGCGAAAGGCGGAAAGGCGGAGGCATCCCGCGGGGAAGGAGGAGGTGGAGGAAGAGGAGGAGGAGGACTAGTGGAAACCCAAGAATCATCAACGATGTTGGAATAAACCCTCCCTCCAAGCTCCCTCTTCACAGGCCCCTACGACGGTTCATGCCCACTGAGGGAACTGCCTCGTTGGAAGACAACCGTTTGAAGACCCTGAAGCATGCCAAAACAATGTTCACGGGATTCCAACGCCACGGATAACCATGACTGTTGCGTCTTGGCGATTCTGAACGTTGCCAGAACACCATTCGTTAGACTTCAACACAGCGAATCAACGTAACTGTTGCACCCTCACAATCCTGAACCCTTCCAACAAAAACACACACACAATTCTTGGTACGCTGATCATGGAAATTCGTGAAACTTCGGCAGTCTTCTATAACGAATGTGCGAGGCTCTAAAGCCATACTTTGAAAAGGAACCGCTCTCAATCCGTGCAACTCTTGCAACTGTTTAATGCGAATGTGCGCGGCGCTCAGGCGAGAGCCACATTTTGAAAACAATCCGCCCTCAATCTGTGAAACTCTTGCAATTGCTTGAAACGAATGTGCGCGGCACTAGGGCGAGAGCCACATGTAGAAAACCGCCCGTCCTGAATTCGCGAAACTCTTGCAAATGTTTGAAAGGAATGTGCGCGGCGCTAAGGCGAGAGCCATGTGTTGAAAACCACCCGCCCTCAATCCGTGAAACTGTTGTCATTTTGTAAGAGCTTCAGGGTCACAAATGGTCAGGAATTCTCATGCGAAACGCCCGGCCCGCTCTAAAAATTGGCCTCGGGGTGCGACAGGGAGAAATTATTTATCGGAGGTGAGGGGGTGAGATCGAAGTGGAACGGAGAGCCCCCCTACAAGGAAATCGGTTTCGGTTTCGTGCTCGTGCGTGCCGTGCGTGCGAGCGAGGCGAAGCTACGTGGGCGGGCGAGAAGAAAGTCTCCTCCGGCTGAGGCGCGGCCGGACCAAATGATTCCTCTCCGGGGGCCGGTGCCGCGCGGTGTCCCGCCGGTGTCCCGCCTCCGGCTGAGGCGCGGCCGGACCAAATGTTTCCTTTCCGGGGGCCGGTGCCGCGCGGTGTCCTGCCGGTGTCCCGCGGGTGTCCCGTCGGTGTCCCGATGATGATGATGATGATGATGATGATGATGATGATGATGATGATGATGATGATGATGATGATGTCGATGATGTTGACGATGATCATAATGATGGTAATGGTGGTGATGACAATGGTGTCCCAATGATGATGATGATGTTGTTGACGATGTTGGTGACGATGATGATGATGATGATGATGATGATGATGATGATGATGGCCATGGTGGTGAGGAAGATGGTGTCCCGATGATGCTGATGATGTTGGTGATGCTGATGTTGCTGACGATGATGGTGTCCAGATGATGATGATGATGATGATGTTGTTGATGATCCTGATGATGTTGATGATGATGAGATGGTGAGATGATGATGAAGATGATGATGATGATGATGATGATGATGATGATGGTGTCCCGATGATGATAGTGATGGTGAGGTTTATGATGATGCTGTTGATGATGATGATGATGATAATGTTGACGATGATGATGACGATGGTGTTGTCCCGATGATGCTGATGATGATGATGGTGACGATGATGATTGTGTCCTAATGATGATGATGATGATGGTGGTGTTGATGATGATGTTGCTGATGATGATGGTGCCCCGATGATGATGATGCTGATGATGTTCATGATGATGATGATGAGATGATGATGATGATGATGGTGATGATGATGATGCTGATGATGATGGTGTCCCGATGCTGATGATGATGGTGTCCCGATGATGATGATGACGTTGATGATGATGATGATTGTGGCGATGATGGTGTCCCGATGATGATAATGATGGTGATGATGATGTTGATGATGATGGTGATGTGGTGATGACGATAATGGTGTCCCGATGATGATGATGATGATGATGATGATGATGATGATGATGTTGACGACGTTGATGACGATGATGTTGATGATGATGATGATGATGACGTTGATTGTGAGATCGATTGTGATATCGATAGTGAGATCGATAGAGACCGAATGTGAGATCGATTGTGAGATCGAAAGTGAAATCGATAGTGAGATCGATTGTGAGATCGATAATCAGATCGATTGTGAAATCGATCGAATGAAATAGATCGAGTGAGATCGATTGTGATATCGATCTCGTGAGATCGATCGAGCGAGACCGATAGTGAGATCGATTGTGAGACCGATCGAGTGCGACGTTGGTTCCTGCCCCCCCCGAACCTCCTTATCACCCGAAGGGTGGTCGTATAGGTAAGGAGAAGGAATGGAGTAGGAGGTGGAGGGCGGAGGGGGAGGAGGAGGAGGAGGAGGAGGAGGAGGAGGAGAAGGAGGAGGAGGAGGAGGAGGAGGAGGAGGAGGTGAAGGTGAAGGTGAAGGTGAAGGGCGGAGGTGGCCAGGCGGGGGAGGAGGGGAACGAGGGAAGGAAAGGTGGGGAGCAGGAGAGGACGAGGAGGGGGAGGGGGCTCAGAGGAGGAGCACCCGGGGAAAGAAGCAAGAGGGAGAGGAGATGGCTCAGGAGGGGCGGAGGGGAGGAACTGGAGGTGGAGGAAGGAGGGCGAATAATGCGAGGAGGATGTGAATGATGAGGGTGCGGCGTGTTTCTAGCGAGGGCGGCGGAGAGGACGCTGATGGACGAACTCTCCCTGGTCGTCGTCACCCTCCTCTAACTCCTCATCCTCCTCCTCCTCCTTGTCCTTTCCCCCCCTTGTCTTCGGCCTTTTCCTCATCGTCCTGCCCTGCTCGCGCTGCTGCGTTCTGCTGGTCCTCCTGCTGCTGCGAATCATCATCGGCCCCGCGACTCCAACGAAGGACCCACGGGGGCCCATCCGGAGAGAGCTTCTGGGGCGCGCCCCGTCGGAAGCAGCCGGGGACCTCGGCATACAAGAAGGCGGTCGGAGGTCCGCGCGGACTGCCTGGGCCGGCGCCGGGCCCTCCTGTGGGGGCGCCTCCCGCACGGCCTCTGGCGCGCTCCGCGAGCCAGGCGGGGGGCCCAGCGCCGATCCGAGAAGTCCGCGCGGATCTCCGAGAGTCTCCGAGATCTCATGTTCGTGCAGCAGTGGAGCCTGCTCCTGTCCTGAGCAGGGCGGGGAGACAATTCGGTTGCTCTCTTTCCGTGCTTGAACGCTATCCGTCGTCTCCGTCGTCCCCCTTCAGGGTCGGTGGCACCAGCCATGAGGCCTTCGCGATCTTGTGCTCGTGTGGCAAGTTAGGACGCAACTACTGGGAGGTCTTCGTCGGAAAGGCTGAGGATTAAGCCCCATTGGAGGGCTGCTACGCCAAATTCGGCCGCGGATCAAGCGGGGTTAAGCCGGATTCAGCGGGATCAAGCCGGACTCAGCGGGACTGAGCCGCATGGAACGGGAGTTCGGACCAGGGCAAAGTCAGAGTCTGACCTCCCAGCAGCTGCATCCGAGAGCAGAGAGGCACGCTTAAGTCGGGCCTGTCCCCCTACAGGGGGATTTTTGACGAAAAGTAGAACATAGTCAAAAAATGCCCCAACATATTTTTCGACTATTCTGGAATATTCCCCCTGTAGAAGGACGCGCCCGACTCAAAGGTGCGCTTCTTCCCTGGCTCGGGCGGATGCCGAGCTGCAAACTGCCCCGGCCACCGGCGGCGTCGACGCTGAAGGTCACCAGCTGGGCGTCGTCGACTGTGCCCGCCTGCCCCCGCGCGCCCGGCGACTCCCCCTGTCCCGCCCTGTGGATGGGGCCCAGGGACACACGAACAAATACACACAGATAGCAGGATTCCCCGTGTTTTCCCACACTTTCTGGGTCCTCGTCTTCCCCCCCACACTTCCCATGTTCTCCCATCTTTTCCTGGGAGTCGACGATTCATCGTGCCTGTGTTTTTTCCCCTCCCGCCCTCCGGACGTCCACGGCGACAGCGACACCGGACCTCGGAGACTGGCTGACCACGAGCGGTCGAGGCCCGAAGCCAAGACCGACAGGCCGACGGGCAGCCAGGGCCTCTTGGGCCACCTTAGGGCGTCGAGAACCCGAAGGGTCAGGAGCGCCGACGGTGCGAGAACAGATGGCCAAAACCAATGGCTGTTGCCACTTGGGGGCCTCGTGGGGGTGCTGTGGGAGGCCTCTGGGGGCCGCCTTGGACGTGTCTGGGGCCTTCTCGAGGCTGCTGACAACATCATTGAGGCCGAGGCCGAGGGGCACGCAGCGACGCTGCTCGCAGGAGCGGGGCGCGCTGGCCCGCGGCAGCCGCGCCGACTCGGGCGCGTCCTTGCTGCGGCGCGGCCGGCCGAGCCGGCTCGTGGGCACGGCTCGTGGGCACCACTTGTGCTATGCCCGCGCGCCTCGTGGGCCCCCGGCCGCCCTCGAGAGCCCCTGCCCGCCTCGCGCGCCTCCCGGAGAGGAGAGCGCCCCGGGCCAGGCCACGAGGCGCGCGCCCTGGCCGCCCCCGCACCCCCGAGGGTGCACCGGGCCGCCCCCTCACCCCCCTTCAGTCCTCTCCCTCCTCCTCCTCCTCCTCCTCCTCCTCCTCCTCCTCCTCCTCCTCCTCCCTCCTCCCTCCTCCCTCCTCCTCCTCCTCCTCCTCCTCCTCCTCCTCTCCTCCTCCTCCTCCTCCTCCTCCTCCTCCTCCTCCTCCTCTCCTCCTCCTCCTCCTCCTCCTCCTCCTCCTCCTCCTCCTCCTCCTCTCCTCCTCTCCTCCCTCCTCCCTCCTCTTTTTCCTTCTTTCTTCCTTCTTTGTTCCTCCTTTCTTCCTCCTCCTCCTCCTCCTCCTCCTCCTCCTCCTCCTCCTCCTTCAGTCCTCTTGTGCGGTCTGCGCACGGCGTCTCGGCACGCCCTGCCTCGGCTCCCGTGGCACGCCCTGTGGGTGCAGCTGGGGCGACGAGGGCCCCCGCCACCCCCCGAAGGCCGTGACAAGGAGGACGGGACCCCGAGCCCGTGTCGCCGTCGCCGCCGTCGCCGCCGCCGCCGTCGTCGTCGTCGTCGCCGCCGCCGACGTCGTCGCCGCCGCTGCCGCCGTCGATTCGATTCGATTCGCGGGGCCATGAAGGCGACTCCAGGCGGGCTGCCTACACGCCCGAGCTCGCCGCCGGGGCGCGGGCCGCGGCCGCGCCGAGGGCGGACGCGGCGTCCCTACACGGCTGCGTAGGCGGGCAGCACCCGCTCGGCGAGGTCCAGCACGTACAGGCCGTACGCGGCCAGCATGGCTGCCCGCGGGGCGCTGCCCGCCGTCCCTTGCCGCACTGCCGCCGTCGTCCTCGTTGCTGGCCAGCGCTCGCAGCCGCCTGCATCACACGACGCTGCTGCTGCTGAGCTGCCACCTGCTGCAGGGGCGCCTCCTCTCCCTCGAGGCCCAGCCTCGCCTGGGAGGCCTCATGGGCCACTGGGGGTGGCGGCCCCTGCAGCCTCAACGCGGGGATCCCAGCGCCTTCCCTGCGCTGCTGAACACCTCCGCGCAGTTGACTCCTTGGGTGCAGCCCTCGATCCCGACGGCGGCGCTGGCTGCGCTGCCCCGTAGCCCTCTCGCCGATGCGCTGCTCCTTGAGCTTTGGGCAGCCCCCAGCTTGGCCACCGAGGACCATGTAGGCGCTGCACTTGCCGCACGCCTCCAGCTCCTGGGACTCCCCGCCTGCGCCGAAGCGCGCGTGTGCCAGGGAGTGGCAGCGGCGGCGGATGCCAGCCGTGGTGACGGAGAGGCCGCCCGCGCAGGCCACCGAGCGGACGCACTCCACTCGCGGCTGCCGCGCCGTCGGCCTGCATGGAGCGGGCAGCTCGACCCGCTCCTCATGGTTGGCGAACCGCACATGCCGCCTCTCGTCGGACTCGAGGAAGCTGCAACTGTCCTTCTCCGCGAAGTGCTGTCCGCAGACCGCCGCCTAGCCCACCCAGCGGGCCTGCTCCTGGGCGAAGCCCGCCAAGGCGCAGTGTTCGCCCACGGTCTGGGCATCCTCGGCGTGCAGCCGTGCTCCCAGCTTGGCGGAGCGGCAGGCGTGCAGGGTGCTTCGCCTCTGCGCCTCCGTGAGTCGCCCGTCGAGCTCCGCCTGCCTGCTGCCGTGGGCGGCAACCTTGTTCCCCCTGGATCCGCCAGGCTCGGGGGCGGCGTGGCTCCTGCTCCAGAGGTGGGCGTTGGCCACGGTCGGGCACGCCGCATAGGCCAGCTCCCTGCGCGGGCCCTCGGCCGTGCCGTGGCAGTCGATGCGGGCCTCCTCGACTGCAAGGCCCGCGTAGTGCACCATCTTCCAGGCCGCAAAGTCCTCACCGCCGCGCGCCGCCTGCTGTGGAAGGAGGACCCTCCTGACGGTCCCGTGGACGCCCGCGATGAGGCTGCCGTCGTCGTCGCCTTGAGCAATCGCCCAGCTTGCGTGTCCCAAGGCGCAGAACTGCAGGTCAACCGATGAGCCGTCCTCGTACAACTTGCCATTGGGCGTAACGTCGGGCGGCCTGCATGTCCACCAGAAACTCATGGCGTCCGTGCGAGGCCCTTGTGGAGGCGGCGGCGCTGACAACCAGCTCCGAGCAACGTCCTCCCCTGCTGCCTCTCCGAGGGCGCGAACCCGCACGGCGCTCCACATCAGCGCTGGCGAGGCCGAGTCCCTCCGCTGGGCCGCAAGCATGGGGAGCTCGAATCTCCTGTGCCCGTGTGCGTACGTGAGGTGGGAGGCCACTATGTTCCTCTCGCGCTCGCTGGGCTTGCCACCTGGCCCGATGAGCTCCTTGAAGGCATCCCAAACGAAAGAACCATACAAAGAAGAGGCACTGGCCAGCTTACGCATCTTATGCCAATCCGAGGCGCGCCTCGCATCAAAGCTGGCCTCCAGGCCGAGCTCACGCAGCCCCAGCAGCGTCGAGTCCAGCACGTCCCCGACGTCCGTGACGAGGCACCGCTCGGACCTGAAGCACCAGCCGATCCTGCCCAAGGTGAGGACAACTGCCTCCGCGTGGAAGTTGCTGTGCACCCAGGGCCCCGCAGCTGACGCCTGCCGCGTGGCTGCAGCCTCGAGCGCCCCCCTGAGAGTCGGCAGGGGAAGCTCGCCCGAGTGTAACCATCCTGCAAGAAAATGGGGCGTGCGGCCCGTGATCAGCCCGAGCGGATATAGGCCGAGGCTTCTGCAGAGCTCCGCGCACCGCATCCTGAGGCCGAGGGCCACGCCGCGGGGGAGCCGCCCCGCACAGAGGCACACGGTGACACGCCCACCGCACAACACTCCGTCGGCCACGCCAGTAACCGTACGCCCCCAAATCGCGCTGGACGTAGGCCCAGCCTTGTGGATAAGGTCCTCGGCGATCATGTGGTGCTTGAAGTCCCCTGGCACTCGCCACTGAGCTTCACGCGCCTGAAGGTCCTCACGAGTAAGTACTCCGTCGCCCCCTGAGTGGGCAGGGGCCGCCTGTCCAGCGGGCGCCGCATCATGCAAGGAGGCCGCGTATCCCAAGCCGCGAGCTCGGCGGCTAGCATTCCCCAGCTGGCGGGGCCCAAGGGGACCCTCCTGGACCGCGATGAGGTGCGAGCGCGCGCCCTCCCGCACGATGTAGGCCTCGAGCCCCTCCATGGCACGGTCCCATGTGTTGCCGTAGATGTCCAGCACGTCAACGCCTGCACGGAGCTGCGCGGCAGCCCTCACACAAGCTGGCGCAGCCCCGCCCTCTCTCGCCTCAAGGGCGGCTGGCGTGAGCCCAGCGGCGGCTCCGCGACCCCCAAGGGGCGGGGCAGACGGCTGCGACGTCGGAGGGCTGAATCCTCCCGCCGTCTGCCCGCGCGAGGCCGTCGGGGGGACGCCTCGGCGGTCCCGACCGCACCTCGGCCCTGGAGCGGGGCCGCCTTGCCGCCGTGGCTCCTCTCGCGCCTGGTGCGAGGTCGGCCAGTCTGACGGCGGCGGCGGCGGCGCTGGCCCCCAGGCTGTCGCTGCTGCCGAGCGGCTAGGAGCGACGAGGGCCCATAGGAGCGTAGCCCCCAGCAGCTGCCAGGGTAGCCAAGGCCTGGCCATCCTCGCGCTCGTCCCTGGCATCCTCAAGGATTCTGCGCTCGGCCTTGCCGGGCTGAGGCCAAGCGCCGAGCGCCGCGCCTGACTGCCCGCGGGCGGCGGCTGGCCCGTAGGGCCCCACTGCTGGGCTCGCCCGCTGGGTGGGCGGGCCTGGCCGCACCTGCTGCCCTGCGGCCTCCGCTGGCGCTCACTGCACCGAGGGGGCAGAGGCTCCCGCGGCTGGGGCGGGGGGGCCTTCCTCGTCGTCGACGGCGAGCCCGTCTCCGCCAAGGCCGTCGGCCCAGCGCGAGGCCGCGGCAGCAGGCGCAGCGGGGTGGAGCATGTCCCAGATGGCCGCGCTCTGCGTGGTGATGATGTCCATGATTTCCAGGAGCCTGGGCGCGACGCCATCCGAGTTGCGGCCGAGCATCTCACCCAGCTGGCCGACCTGGGTGACGAGGCCCCCGACCGCTGTCTCGAGGGGCTGCTGGCCTCCGCACACCTCGATGGCCCGCTGGAGCGCCTGCTGGACTGTCTGAGCTTTCGACTCCTCGAGCTTGGAGAGCTGGCTGTCGAAGTCCTCAACCGCGGACTCGGCCTCGGCCAGCTCTTCCTGCATCGCCGCGATCTTCCCCCTGAGGGAGTCAGCCCGCTGCAAGGCCTGTACACGCTTGGCTCTGGTTGCAGTGATCTGCTTCTCGGCCTTCTGCATGGCGTTGGCGCCTCCGTGGAGGACGGCGTGGGGAGGCCTCCCGAGCCGCTGGGCCTCGCGGAGCTCGGCCTCTGCCCTCTCGGCCGAAGCCTCCGCTGCGAGGAGGGCCGCCCTGGCCTCTCGCTGGAAGGCCTCGCTGGCCCCCTCCATGGCGACAGCCTCACGGAGGCTGGAGATGCGAGCCTGGGCTTCCTCGAACCTGCGCTCCAGACTCGACGCGGGCTCTGGCTGCTCCTCGCGCTCCTCACGCCAAGGCGGCGGCTTGGCTCCGCCCCGCGGCCGCCCCCTGCTGTTGGGCGCGCTGCTCGGCACGGTGCTGGTGGCCGAGGCTGTCCTGGAAGCGTCGCCTGCTCGGCGCGCTGCACGCTGGTGCGAACGCCCCCTGGGCTGCTGGACGAAGCCCTCACCGTCGGCCTGGGGCAGGTGCACCGCGCGCAGGCGCTTCGCCCACGCTGGCGCCTCCTTCCCGCACGACTTGCAGGTCGCCCTCTTGTCACACCAGTTCCACTCCTTGCAAAAGCAGACCCAGTACACCCTGCGCCTCCAGGTTGGCGGCGTTGCTGTTCCGTCGCCCGACATGGCTGCTGGCCCCGCGCGCTCCACCTGGCCTCGCTGCATCGAAAACACAAAGCAAGAAGCTGGCCCAGGGCGCGGCGTCCCTCGCGCTCGACAGCGCCCCAAGGACTCGCGGTCGTCGGGATCGCCATGGCCTTGAGCCAAAATGGCTACGGACCCGCTGCCGCCGTCGTCTACGACGCCGTCCTCGTCGCCGTCGTCCACAGGGCGCCGTCGCAATCGCCCCCCGTCGGGCGTCCAGCCCTGCGCCGCCGCCGTCTGCCGGCTGGCCGGCGCCGGTCGCCGCGGCTGGCCTGCTGCCGCCGCCGCGGCCAGGGGCGCCTGGCCGTCGTCGGCGACGGCCAGGCGCCCGTGTGGACGGCGACGACGACGACGACGACGACGACGACGACGACGACGACGACGACGACGACGACGGCGACGGCGACGGCGACGGCGACGGCGACGGCGACGGCGACGGCGACGGCGACGACGACCACAACGACGACGACGACGACGACGACGACGACGACCACCACGACGACGACGACGACGACGACGACGGCGACGACGACGAAGACGGCGGCGGCGGCGACGGCGGCGTTCCTGCATGCCCAGCGCGCCCAAGTAGCCCGCCAAGGTCGTGGGCTGGATGCTCCTGCGGGCGCACGCCCCCTGGCCCAGGGCTCTCCCCCGCTCGCCGGAAAGCCGCCAGCCAGCTGGGCACGGGGGCGCCGGCGCGTCACGGGCCCACCTGCGGAGCCCAGCCGGTGCCCGAGCCCGCTCCATCGGCCGAAGCCTGGGGTGGTGCGCGTCCCTGCAGGGCTTGGCCCAGAGAAGGACGGACGGACGCTCGCGGTGAGCATGTGCGATGACTGTCGCACCAGCGCGAGGCTGGGCGGCAGTGTCTCGACAAGATTCCCGAAAATGGAGATGGGCACCGGGGGGACGAAGGATTCGGACTGGACGGCGGGACAACGGGCGGCACGCTCACCCAGGAGAACTGCGCGACATGGAGCGATTCTGATGGTAGGACGGAAATCCGCTGCTCCCTTGCAAAGGCCGCCAGGCTGTGCGGAAGAGGCCTCAGCAACCGAGCAGCTCAGTTCTCATCAACGCAGCTCCGCAATTGACAGCATCGAACCATTCTTGGGCCCTCATACACGCTGCCACTACTAACGCATGGGCTCAATCATCCAGCCTCGGAATAACATCTGGTTCAATTTCTTAATTATTGCTGCTACGTAGTCATGTTGATTTTCCTCGCCGACTCCGTTGTTGCGTCTGCACTCGCTGCGCGGCTGAACTGAACAAACTTGTGCGACGCCTCAGGGCCTCATGCACAAACACATGAAATATAGACATGGCGCGGCCTTGGACTTCCCCCACTGCAGCCAAGTGGAGCGCAGAATTCGGTGGCCCACCGAGCCAAAGGCGTGCGGAAAACTCCAACAAGAGGTGTGTGTGTGTGTATATCACTCTCCTCCTGCTCCGCGTGGACGAAAGACTAGCGGCTAGCAGAGGACCCTCTCGGTTGAGCCACTTGTTGTCCACGTCCCTCTGGACCCCCTGGACGATGAGGCCGAGCATGAAGATGCACAACATCCCGCCATAGGCTGCGCCCTCCAAGACCTACCGGTTGTACGCCTCGGCGACGTCGATCTCCGCGGCGATCGCGGGCGCGGGGCCCACCACCGCCGCGGCGACGGCGGATGGGATCTCTAGGCGGGCGGAGCCCTGGGGCCCTGGGGCGCCGGCACGAGTGCGCAACGGAGGCCAAAAGCCCCAAGAGCCAACACCATTAGCGCACTGATCGGCGAGGCGTGCGCCATGGCTGCTTCGTGCAGTGTCGTCGACGGCCCGTCTCGGAATCAGGATGACGTGCCAAGGGCGGCTTGGCCCGAAAGCGACAGAGCCAAAATGGCTACGAGGCTGCAGCGCAGTAAGATGCTGGAGCGCGCGCGATCCCGCGGAGCCCAAGAGGCGCCTGCTCCGCTTCCCGAAGTGCATCCTGAGAGTTCCACTGGGCCCCTGTGATAGACCGATCGTACTACCGGAAGGACTGCTGCATGAGGAACGACGGGGCCCCCCTGGCCACGGCGAGGCTGCGTGACCCGAGTGTAAAGAACAGCCAGAGAACCAGAGACCCGAGTGGTTTCTATTTCAGCATCTTGGCCGCATGATATTCTGTGCCATTCCCACCCCCTGGCCAAATCCCCCGCGGGACCCCTTCCCTCAGGGCCCAAACTTCATCGCGAAATGCGGCGGGAAAGCAGGAGCCGCAAGAGGACGAGCAGCAGCAACCACAGAAAAGAGGGGGATGCAGACGCAGACGCAGACGCGCGAGTCCGCCAGCCGGCGGGCCGGCAGGCCCACTCGAGGCGGCGCGGGCGGGCCGGAGCCTAGGCACAGAGGTGTGAAGTGCAAGAAGTCGCTCTCGAGGTTCTGTCGTGCTCTGCAGCCATGTGCCGTGTGCGCTGTCAACCAGAGCCTCCTGTAATCATTCTGCAGTGTCATCACTCCACCGTGTCGGCGTTGTGCTGCCCGGGGGTTATGGATATCAGGTTCCCGTGCCGCTGCCTGTCGGGCCCGACTGTGGTGTGACTGTGCGGCAACTCGCCCCGCTCGTTTCCATTTACGTTTGTGATATATTGTAATCCATCCCTATACATGCGCACGCGTCCGTTGTAAGATCTGAGGCAACGTGGGTAGCCCTGCGAATAAAATTGTCCCAGGATTCGATGTCGGATTCGTCGTCAACGCCGTCAAAATCCAGATGCCTTCTGACGTCGGACTTGCTGTTATCGATTGTGCTGCCGCCATGCTGTCCCGTGTCGGAGTTGGTTGAGCTTTCGGCGGTGCTGCTGTGATGCGGTCTCTGTCGGCAGCCCTCGAGGTATAGACAATGAATCGTAGCATGCGTCGCTGGGTGCGTCGAAGTGTCAGAAGCATGTCTTTGGTGAGGGGGACGACGGGAGGAAGAGGTGGACAAAGAGATGGCCAAACGAAAACCAGATGAAGAGGAAGGGGAGGAGGTAGAAGGACAAAGTAGGCAATAACGGAGATGAAAACGAAGAAAACGACGAAGAACAAGATAAATGATGAGGGCGGGAGCTCGCTACGCCGGCAGCGCACCGGGAGTGGTCCGCACAGCCGGACACTTCGCCGTCGGAGGAAGACGAAGAGGAGCGTACTGCCCCGCGGGCCCCGCGTTTCCTCAAGCAGCCCGCGGCAACCCCCCAACGAATGATTCAAGCTTCGGCCGCCGTTGACTACTTGTTGTGCAGAAGGGGACGATTGCAGCGGGTGCCCCCTTCGAGGTAAACCCATGCTCCAGACGCGACAAAAATATGGGGCGCGATACGCAGGACACAGCGGCACCCTTTATTGTGAAGGGTCGACGCTCCGCTCTGGCCCGACCGCCGCACTGGCGGCGCAAAATCTCTGAGGCTCTCGGTGGTGCGGGACCGACGAGAGTGGTACGCTAGCTAAAAAAACGGATGCCACCACGCCCCAGACCTCTCACAGTGCGACTTCTTCCCAGGATCTCAAACGAATGCGGCAAGGCCTCCCCTGAAACATACGCCGGCAACACTCAGCGCCCGTCTAACGGGGGCTCCACTAACAGGTACTTTGGCCAGTGACCCGGCGAACCCCACCCTCCCCGATGTGGGCAACGCTGCAATGCCAGACAGAGGCCCTCAGGTTGCAACTTTCGGCAAATTTCCACGAAGTACTCTTTGGTGAGCACCCATTGCGGCGCCGCTGCAGCACGACATGGTGATGGAACCCGGCCGCCGTCCGAGCTGGCCCCGCGCCGACGCAGCCGCGCCCGCCGCGGGGAGCTCCTGGAGTTCACGCCTCCCTTCGGGAGCCGCCGGCTCTCCATCGCGCTCTGGGAGGCACCCTGGGCGGCGGAGGGGCCCCTTCACACCGTGCTGTGCGACTGGATCCTAGGTGTGCGCGGGGGGGATGCCAGGCCCTTGGACGCCCGAGCTGAGGCCGAAGCTGGAAGACGATGGCCAACAACTGGCGGCCAGGATGGGCCGAGGGGGCTGGGACGCTAGGGGACCCCTGGAAAGTCAATCATCTCTGAGATGCGGCCTGACTGTGGTCCTTCGGCTCCAGGTGAGAAGGGGGGCCTGGTGGATTTTAGGAGTGATATCTTGAGACTCGTATGCAAATCTCTCTCTCTCTCTCTATAGTTGTCTGTCTGTCTCCGTCTCTCTTAATATACCCTTCTCGCTCTCGCTCTCTCTCTCTCTCTCTCTCTTGCTTATCTCTGTATATGTCTCTATTTCTCTCTTATTGTTATATATATATATAGGTATGTAATTCCCTCTTTCCCTTTCTCAAAACAGCGCAGATGCTTCTTTAGCTATGTAGGAATTCCTTGACAGCGGTTTCCGATCAAGGAAACATGAATGGAACATCGTTGCTTAGTAGTGTTCACTGATAAATCGGGAATGATGAATCAATAGCAAGAAATCGTTAGCACTGAATCCTGAGTATAGGATGGTCAGTCAGGAGTCGTTAGTAGGGATCCTTGGTCGGGAATGTGTTGTGAGAAATCCTGCGTAGGGAATGCTTAACAAGGAACCCTTAATCTGGACCGCTAAGTGGGGAGAGTTCGTGGGGAACCCTTCGTAAGGAATCCGCAAATTGAAATCCTCAGTAAGGAGTCGTGAACAATCCCGTCTTCACTATAAACCAATGATACGAACCCTTACAAAAGAGTTCGTAGTCAGGAATCCAAAGCAGGGCAGCCTTTTGTAAGGAAACCTCCGTAAGGAGACCTCAATAAGAACTCATACGAATGGAACCCTTATCCTAAAATCATTATCTTTCCCCGGGAGTCCTTACTGATAAAATCATGCGAAAGAGTCATTGATAAGGAGCCCTGTTGTAAGGAATCCCGGGTAAGAGATCCTTCGTAAGGAATCCTCAGTCAGAGATTTTCACTAAAGACCGTTAGTGGGGAATCCGTATGCCAGCATCCTTGAAACCCTCGATCGGGATTCCTCGCTAAAGGGTCATCCACAAGAATGCCTTCGCAAAGAATCCTTATGAGGATTCCTACGGACGGAATCCGCGTTCTGAACTTCTGAATAAAAAACCTTAGTGGGGGAATCCTTGTTAAGGAGTCCTGAGTACGAAGCCGTAGGAACAACTCAGCCGAAGGGATATCTGAAAGCAATAAAGAACCCTTCGTAATGAGTCCTGCATAAGTGACACCGTGTACGGAATCCTGAGACTGCGTTCATTCGGCTCCACGTGGGAAAGGGAAACAGGTGGATTTCAAAGAATGTGTTCGTGAGACTCGCGTGCGTGTCTCTACTCCTATCTCTCAATATCTCTCTCTCTGTCTGTCTCTCTCTTTCTTTCTCCCTATGTTTCCGTCTCTCTCTCTCTCTCTCTCTCTCTCTGCATTTATGTATCTCTCTCTCTCTCTCTTTCTCTCTCGCACCGCCGTCGGCGCGACGGCGGACGGTTCGAGGCCCGCCCGCTGGCGCGCAGCCGGTGTCCCGCGGGGGCAGCGCCCGCCTCGCGCCGTCGGCCCGCGCACCCGCGGGGGGCCGCGCCTCCGAGCAAGCCCCCCGGCCGTGATGCAGCCGAAGGCGACGACGCGGCAGGGGGCCTCCAGCGAGCCGCCGAAGTGCCCCGCGAGGAAGGGCCAGCAGCCGCAGCGAGCCGCGCCCTGCGCCCCGCCTGCCGCCGCGCGCCCTGCCCCCCAGAGCTCTCGCCCCACGCCGACTTGGCCCGCCACGCGGGGGGGGCCTGACGCCGACTCGGCGGCCAGGCGGCGGCCACAGGGGCAGCGGCTCAGGGGCAGAGAACGGCAGGCTAGCGACGTCGGCGCCCTCGGACTGCACGAAGGCGATGGAGTCGTCCTGAAGGATGAGCCCGACCCCCATTCACCACGGCGCCTGCCCTGGGGCCCTCGCAGACCCGCAGTCGCTGGCCAGCGACCACGGCCGCGCGGGCGGCCGCCACCCCCTCTGGTTCCGAAGGCGGCGTGGAGTGCCACTCATCCTGCGCCTCCATCTTCTCGTCCTCGTCAGCACGCGCCGCAAGAGCAGCAGGCGGCGGCCCGAGCGCCAGGCTCGCGCGCGCGCGCCTCCAGGCTCCGCAGCCCCGCTGCTCGAAGCTGCCCCCGCGCGCCGCGCGGGCAGCTCGTCCACCCAGCTGTCATCGGCCAGGGGCGAAGGCGGGCGCGAGCCCCCCCTCTCCGCCAAGGCCTCGCCAGCGGGCGCCGCAGCCGCCCCCGCGCCGCAGCCCCCAGCCCCCAGCCCCCAGGCGCCTGGCGGCCGCGGGCCAGCCTCGGGGTCGCGTCAGCAGGGCCGCCCTTCGCGTGTCCAGGAGGTCGGCGGTGGGCGTCGGCAGGGCGGCGGGCCGCGAGATCGGCGATCGCCGACCTCGGCAGGCCCTCCGCCGCGGCGAGGGGGCGCGCCCCACCGCGGGGCGAGGCCTCCCCCGCAAGGCCGCCGGCAGCGCGCGCCTCCAGGAGCGCGCCGCGGGCAGCCTCCAAGGCTCCGCGGCGCGCCGCTTCCGCGCCGCTGGCGTCGGCAAGCGCGGCGACCCCAGCAGCGGCCATCACGCAGGGCGGGCGGCGGGCGCGGGCCCGAGCGGCGCACGGCCTGATCCAGTGCAGCTTGAGCCAAAATGGCTACGGTCTCTCTCTCTCTCTCTCTCTCTCTCTCTCTTTGTCCAACCATCCTGTGGTGCTGAAACCTCGTTTTGAAGAGACAGCGCCCCCACGTCACTCCTCATCCCCCCCTCTTCCCTCCTCCTCCTCCTCCTCCTCCTTGCCTCTGCCCTCCGCATAAATCAACCATGTCTGCACACACACACACACACACACACACCTCGCACGCTTCGTGGCCTCATAGGAAGCCCCACCGAAGGCCCCAATGGCTGCGCTCGCCTGGCACCACCGCGCCCATTCAGGGACACCCCTCACACGCTTCGTGGCCACATGGGGAGCCCCATCGAAGACCCCAATGGCTGCGCTCGCATGGCACCACCGCGCCCATGTCGGCACACCCCTCACACGTTCCGTGGCCCCATAAACGGAATTCACTGGGGGGCCCAATTGCTGCGCTCACATGGCACCACCGCGCCCATGTCGGCACACCTCTCACACGCTTCTTGGCACCATGGGGAGCTCCACCAAGGACCCCAGTGGCTACGCTCGCATGGCACCACCGCACCCAAATATTTCGGCACACCTCTCAAAAGTTCGCGGCCCCATAGGGGAGCTCCGCCGATGGCTCCAATGGCTGAACTTGCATGGCACCACCACGTCCAATTCGGTACACCCCTCTCGCCTTCCGTTGCTCATAAGGACCACCGAAAGACGCAGTGGATGCGCTCCCATGGCACCCTCACACGCTTCGTGGTCCCACGGGGAGCTCCACCGAGGGCTCTAATGGCTGCGCTCGCACGGAACAACCTTCACACGTTGCGCTGCTCATAGGGAACTCCACCGAAGGCCCCAATGGCTGCGCTCGCATGGCACCACCGCGCCCATGTTGGCACATCCCTCACTTGTTTCGTGGCCTCATAGCGAGCCCCACCGAAAGCCCCAATGGCTGCGCTCACGTGGCGCCACCGCGCCCGTGTCGGCACACCTCTCAAGCGCTTCGTGGCCCCATGTGGAACACCACCAAGGGCCCCAACGGATGCGCTCGCGTGGCACCACCGCGCCCATGTCGGCACACCCCTCACACGCATCGTGGCGACACAAAGAGCTCCACCGAGGGCGCCAACGGTTGCGCTCGCATGGCACTGCCGCACCCATGGCGGCGCACCCCTCGCACGATTCGTGGCCACATGGGGAGCTCCGCCGAGGGCCCCAGCGGCTGCGCTCGCATGGCACCACCGCGCCCATGTCGCATCCTTCACACGCATCGTGGCCCCATGGAGAGCTCCACCGAAGGCCCCAGTGGCCACGTTCGCATGGCACCACCGCGCCCACTTCGGCACACCCCGCACATGTTTCGCGGCACCAAAGGGAGCTCCATCTCACGCCGCGATACGCACAGTTGCATATAGTATCAAAACTGCGCCAAGGTGATTCCTGTATCCAAACTGCGCCGATGCTGCTTTCGCCGATGTGAGGATTCATTTGTCCCAACAAAGAAACCTGAGCGGGGAATCCGCAATACGGAATCCTAGATAAATAATGTTTGGTAATGAATCCTCAGATAAAAATCCAACACAAGGATTCTCAACACGGAACCTTTCAGTAGGGATCCTTGATGAAAACATGTGTTGTATCCAATTCCGAATGGGGAATTCTGCAATAAAGAATCCTTCATCTGGAATCCTGAGCAGAATAATAATGCGGCATCCTCGAGGGAATCCTTCGTTTGGAATCCTTGGTAAGGATTCCCGGGTAAGGAATTAGGAATAGACTGGTCTGAATAAGAAAACAATAGCAAAGAATCGTACCAATGAAATATTAAGCAAGACCCAAGGTATGGCAGCCTGAATAAGGAATCCTCCGTAAGTTGTCCTTCGTAAGGAATCAATCAAATGAAAACCTCATCAAATAGTCCATTGCAGGGTCACCTTTTTTTGGAGGTCGCAAAGGGATGCGGTATAAAGGGGTGCGGTGCCAATGCTGAGAATAGCGATGTTATCCACGATTGCCGCAAGTGCGATGCATCCCGATTTCAACAACGCTGGCTTCGCGTCGACCGCTTCAAACAAAATCGACAAAATAGTTACAACTCCCCGAACGACCGCCGTTCAATCTGAACGGCGACAAAAGGCCCTTTTCACGACGCCGTATCGCCAAGCATGTGATGTGGAATTCCGGAATTTGTGGAACTCATTTATGTGATCCCAGAATTTCCGGAACGTCGTTTCGGAATTTCCGGGATATTGTATGATTTGAAACAATACGACTTTTGCTTGTGGAATTTCCGGAACTACATTTTGGGCGATACGGAAATTTCGGAATTACGCTGTTCGATATTCGGAATTTCCGAAATTTCGTGGCTGGTGATCGGGCGTCCGGGAACAGGTGTCGGTCTGCCGCTCACATCAGCCTGCGGTCGTTTCGGGAAGTTGAAATCAAGAGCTCTGGCGTTGCTTGAGGCGGCCCACGCAAAACTAATGTTGTTGAACTGGGGATGCAGCTCACTTGCGGTTATCGTAGATAGCATCGACATTTTCAGCATTGGCACCGCACCTCTGTCTTCCACGACCCGTTACAATAAGGAACCCCTCATGCATAATTCGCTGTGCGAAAGGAAACAAGAAGGGACCCTTTTGTAAAGACACCTCAATCAGGGATCCTGAGTAGGGAATCCTTGATTGAAAATCCGCACGCAGAGATCCTCAATCGGGAATCCTCACTCGGGATTCCTCACGAAGGGATCAGCAGTAAGGATGGTTTAATCAGGAAGCCCTCGTAAGGAACCCTGCGCAAGGAACCCTTCCGCTGGCTCTCTTTTTTTGATTTGCGCGCGGGTGATCGTCAGCCGAACACTCCTGCCCGTGGCGCCGAAACGACGAGCGAGGGGCCCGAAGAAGGGCCGAAAGAAGCGAGGGACGGACCAGGACCCGAACAGAGCCGAGCGAGGGACCGACCCGAGCAAACAGGGACAACGAAAAATCGAGGGCCCGAAACACGCGATGCTGGCAAGACTGGTGAGACAATTTGAAGCCCGCGTCCTGGCTCCTGGGCCCCCAGCCTCAACCTGCCAGGCAGCACATTATACAACAGACCAGCAAGGCGGCGGAGAGCCCTTCCTCTCTTCGCGAGCCTGGGCTGGGGGGGGGCAAAAGGAGCACATAAAGGATGAGTGGGCGCAGGCGGTACGGGTGCCAGCTTCTCAGCGCCTCTGTGCCCACTCATCCTAAGCCTAGCCTATGTCCGACTGTCCGACTGTAGAGAGAAAGCATAGACAGAGAGGCATGCACAGAAAAAAACCCAAGCGGCGGGCGGGCAAGAGTCTTCTCTCTTTGCGAGCCTGGCCAGGGGAGGAATGACAAGAGCACAGAAGGGATAAGTGGGCGCAGGCGGAACGGGTGCCTGCTTCTCAGCGCCTCTGTACCCACTTATCCCAAGCCTACCCTACTGTCCGACTGTCCAACTGTAAGAGAGAAAGCACAGACAGAGAGGCGTGCAAAGAGGCGTGCAACATCCCCGCGCGGCGGGCAGGCGAGAGTCTTCTCTCTTTGCGAGCCTGGCCAGGGGATGGATGGCAAGAGCACAGACGGGATAAGTGGGCGCAGGCGGAACGGGTGCCTGCTTTTCAGCGCCTCTGTACCCACTTACCCCAAGCCTACCCTACTTCCTGGAAGCTGTGCTCTGTAGCGGCCAGGAAAGGGAGTACTGCAGAACAACACTACTGGCGGCTGGTGTCGGGGATCCGAGTAGTCCTGCCGGCATCAGACAGACGAGACAGACCAGATAACCCAAGATACATCCACCCCTCCTCCGACGCCCGAGAAATCTACGGAGCCTCTAAAAGCCATGCAGGATCAAACAATGCCTGAAAATTAAAGACATCGTGAGGGGCCGGAAAAGCATATATAACGTTGACGTTGTCAACCGCAGTTACCTCACCGACTGGTTGATCAGTGCGGGGGTCACGACCATCACACATGCGCCGAAGCCGTGAGATGGTGCCAGAGGCCCGAGGGGGCCCAGTGCATGTTTTAGTTAAACCAACTGCCTTCTTGCAAGAGTAGCGGCCACATCGTCGACAACATATGATATTATTTAGCCGCCTGAGCACGTGCCCACCACCAGTGGGAGAAGAGCACTGCGAACGCAATAAGTAGCTCTTGGAGACCGAACTAGCCCAACAATTCACACAACGAAAACGACCCGCTGAGGGGTCCCAGAAGTGCTCATGCAAGGCCCCAGAGAAGGCACCAGAGAGGACTAGGGATGGGGCCGTGGGGGCAGGGGACTCATCAGACTCCGCCGCCCAGACCTTTTTGGGCACATTCTTAAAAATCCATGCTATACAGTGACCGATATACACACCAAGATTGCGCACCAGCACACCAGAGCGCTTGATACGGTCGTGCAATACCGTGTCCAGAGTGTGTAGGTCTGCACCTAGGTTAGCAAGTCTGTCGGCTTGCTTATTACCCACAGAGGAAGAGTGGCCACGAACCTTGGTGACCTTAATTAGGTGAAACCCGATATCTGAAGCCGCACGGTGGACACGGACCCACAAGGATGCGTGAGTGGCCCATCCGCGCGTGGTAGCTTCATACCCCATTGCCCAACCGTCGACGACATACTGGGCATCAGTGACAAACTCCTAGCAGTCGGAGGGGGCAGCATGGGTTAGATAAAACAAAAACGCGTAAAGCTCAGCCCCTGAAACATCCTGGGTGAGAAATGGATATACGCCATAGGCACCAGCACTAAGCCGAAGCCGATCATTGGCGACGGGCTCACCAAAAACATTTCGACTACGCGGAGCAATTGAGCAAACACCCCATCCACAACGGAGAATGAGCGGCGAGGGACCATGCTTTCCCGAGCCGTCTCCGTACGCAGGCGACGAGAAAAAGGGGCCGCCTGTGGCCCCTTTCCCAGACAGGGTCTGGGAAAGGTGGTGCCAGCAGGGAGCAATAGCGCGGGTCGGGAACCATGGCAGTGGTCCAGACAGGGTTCCCGCGGTACTGCTCTATGCAACAGGCGAGGGCAGGGGTCGGGCCGAACCAACGACGAAACTCCACAAGCCCATCACACTCATACAGGGTGTGAAACACGGGGTCAGAAGGGACAACCTGGCAAATGGGGCACATAGGTTTAAAGTATATGCCCCCAGATATAAAAGTCCTCAGAGCACGTTGCTGGAGGACACCCCATCCTTCAGTCTTTTTAGACAACAAAGAAAGAAGAAGGGGGAGAAAGGGGGGTCCAGACAGATGACTGAAGGATGGGTGGCGCTCAGAGGCCTGTTTCCAAGCCCAAACAGACGCGTCGCGAATCACTAGTGCAACCACCTCACGAGGGGAAGTAGACGAAATATCAACCTCCGTTCCAAGAGAAGTTCGCCATAATGTGGGCGAAACCGAAGACCACCCAATTCTAAGCATAGTGGCAACCAAAATCTGTCCTGGGCCCTGTAATTCAGTCCACGGGGTACCTGGCGTCACCTTGGCGTAGGCAAACTGGAAAACTTGGTCTATCATTCCGACGGGAAGAAGAGAGTCCCATCTAGAGACGGTCCAGAGGCGAATAACATCGGCATGTGCGTCAATAGCAGGGTCGGTAACACCGTGCAACGCCAAATCCATCGTGACAGACCTACGCTTACCTGTGCCGAGACCGGCGTGGTATATAGCACGAACCTGACGAATCTGATGAGTAGATAGACCAACGGCATCAATGCCGCACATGACAGTGGGCCGCAAGTTAGCGTTAACAATACCTGCAACCTTTGCACCAGCCTTCTTTATCTTCAGTAGGCGTCGGGCCTTAAACCTGGCCTTTTTTAATCGACCAGTGAGAACGGTACGAGAACGACGCCCCTTACGTAACTGGTAGTCAATCCCGAGGTTGCGACACGAGAACTTGACAGCACCAGCGAGACGTGGAGTTTCAGCTGCGATGCTCTGGGCCAACTGGTGGTCGGCAGCCAAGAGCACGATTTTCTTCTCGGAGAGCGGTAAACATGCCGAGAAAGTCAGCTTGCTCATCAAAAGGTGCGACGCATCGGGACCGATTTTGAGCAACTCCCTCTCCGAGCCTATCCCCAGGACCTGGACGTCGTCGGCGACGAGGCCGAGGTGCATATTAGGATATGGCTGACGAAACGAACCCAGCTCGGGCATCAATAAAATACGCATAAACAGATCGGCAAATGAGCAACCTGCCACAATAGTCTTGCCAGCTCTGACCCACTCCCCAACGATTCGCCGCAGCGTGACAACACGTGGGGAACGATACAGAGACAGGAAAACCCTCAAGAGAGCAGCATGAAAGCCAAACTCACTAGCACGTCTTATGGGAAGTTTATGGCGAACCTGTTCAAAAGCCTTCTGGATGTCGAGCAATAGTGCAAACACAGACAAACCTTTGGCGGAAGCCAACTCCGTGAGCACGCCCATGCACCACACACATGCTTGGCAGGAATGACCGCGCACACCAAACACGTACGGACGAGGATGCAAACGCGTCCACATAGCACCGTACGCGTGCCTGAAGAACCGAGAGAACGTGCGCACACACGTCGTGAATAGGGCAACCGTGCGCTCGCCACCATCAGCCTTCGGGATCAAATTCATGGTGAACACAGCGAGAATGGGAGGAAATCTACCCAATCGCAGGACAGCACGCCAGATACCAAACAAGGCAAGAAGAGATGAGTCAGAAAGCAGCGCATGATGACGTGGATGCATAGTGTCCAGTCCGACCAACGTACGAGCTTTGTACCTGCGACACATCTGCCTGGACTTGTCCAAGGACGGGTGGGGCAAGGACGCGAGGCAGTCGGGCGAAAACGGCGGGAAATCCAGGGCCAGGCAAGGATCATCAGGGTGCTCCTGCGTGGGCTCCCAGATAGCATGCCAAACTCCTTCTCGCGCCTTAAGATGATGCTGCGGCGTACCGACTGGGGCATCTGGGTTCGGGGTGGTCTTGTCAAAGGAAGCCCAATCCATAGATCCCCCGACGAAACGGTGCGCAGCAGAACCCCCTTCCTGGACAGATCGGATGGCCCATGATGTCCAGGATTGGTATCTCTGTGCAGATGCTGCACGTTCCAGAGCAGATGCGGACTCAGCCAAGACGCCCCGCAGCCAATCTATGGAACCAAGATCTAGGGTACCAAGCCTGTTGACATAGTACCTCCACCATGACCAATCGGGGGGAGGACCACCATCACGCTGCGAAGGACGATACCGCCGCAGGGCTTGACATGCTCTCCGATAAGCGGGCCACAACTGCTTGTCAGCAAGATATAGAAGAGTGCCAAGACGGTTGGAGAGATACCTCCAGAGCCTTCTTTCATATGACGAAAGCACACCTCCAGGAAACAGTCTGGAAACCGAAATCTGGATAGTCGAGGGAGGCTCACCCCGCTTGGTGTAATCCTGCGGGTCTGGCAACTGGAAAAGGGCAAGCAACTCCTGGGCAGACGTCATCAGCCAAGAAGAGGTAAGACGCTCCAAATCTTCCACAGTGTTGACTGCGTCAGGATCAGGAAAGGCATCCCAGGAAGGCGGACAGTTTGAACACCCCACTGGCCGAATAACAGGGATGTGCGGCGGACGCCGAAAAACATGCACCAAATCAGAGTGAAGATTTCCACGAAGGGTGAGAGCGACAGGCTGATGCTTGGGGATCAGGGGGGTCTCCCAGACCTCACACTTAACAGCTGCCGAAAGCAAGGGGTGAACCACAAAGTAATCAATCAAAGACTGGGCACCCGCGGACTCATAGGTATGGCGATCTGGCGCGACAATGACCCCACCTATGAGCGTTAAGAAGTCCGTATTCTGCAAGTCCTTGGGGGACATATTCCAATCCCCTGATATAATAAAGGGGGTGGATATGGTCTTCATGACTGCTGCCACCTGCATCAGCAACTGGGCATTGCGATCCTCAGCGCCTTCCCCCGTGTGTAAGTAGACATTGGCCCAAGGGATACCTGGATCCACGACCCCATGCCATAGCTTTAGGATAAATCTCTCTGGGGGGGGCATGACAACAATCGGATCCAATACAACTTCAGAGAAGGACCTGGCATACTGCGAGACAAGGCCCACTCCTGAACTCAATCCACCTTTCTGAGTACTAATTGAGGGGTGGGGGTGCGCATGGAACCCATGCTTGTGAGCACGGTTGACTGCGAACTCGATAGCCTCTTCAGTACGACAGAGTTCTTGAAAACCGACAGCATCAAACCGATCAGAATAGGCCTCCAGGAAAATATCGGCATTGGACCAGGAGGTGACGTTCACAGTAACGATGACCCAGTCCCGACGAGGCTTCTGAACGAAGGCTGACTTGTCGGGCGGGGTCTGCGATGTGCTAAAGGTCAGACGGGCCCATGGGATTGGAGCCCTCCACCACAGCTGGGGTGTCGGCGGGGCCAGCGGTGGCGGCAGCCGACGGCGAAAACCTTCCTGACTGTCCCGACTGATCAACTGCAACATCAGGGGCATGAGCAGGACGTTTCGGCGCAGGCGGCAGTGAGGAAGAGGTACGGGGAGGAGCCCTGGCAACGCGTGTTGGGGAACGAACCCTTCGTAAGGAGTCCTAAAAGCGAAAGGCCCCGTATGAGAAATCCTCATTCACCCGTATGAGACATCCCCGTAAGGAGTCCTAAGCGAACGGCCCTGGCAAGGGCGGGCGGGTCTGCGCGCGCGCGCGCGCCCGTCACCGCCCTCTGCCCGCGGACTGCTCCGCGGCGACAGCGCAGAGCAGCTGCACTTCCGGACAGCAGCGACACGGCCCAGCTGGGCCCTCAGCCCGCAGCTGGCTGGGCCGCGGCCCCGTCGGCGCGGTCGCGCCCGAGGGAGGCCCGCAGCTGGCGCGCGGTGGCGCGGTGGAGCGCGACGCTGAGTTCCGAGGCCGCGCCCCAGCGACACGTCATCAATCTCCTCCTCCTCCTCCTCCTCCTCCTCCTCCTCTTCCTCCTCCTCCTCCTCCTCCTCCTCCTCCTCCTCCTCCTCTTTGCACTTGTCCTCTTAGCCATTTGCTTGCCTGATGCACGCGTGAAGCCTCGCGGCCCCCCTCCGGCAGACTGGAGGAAGCTGACAAGCAGAAGGACTCCGCATCCTGTGGTCCAGTGGTCTACCAACGACTGAGCGACTCCCTGCGGCCCGCTCGAGGGCAGGCGGCACGAGGAGGTGCTGGGCGTCCTCCCCCCTCCTCTCTGCTTTTCTCTTTGTCGAAGACTTGTGCTCCTCCCCATCCTCTGCCACGCCCTGATCGTTCGCAACCCTCCGTCGGAAGTATGATATCTCATGGGCCTCGGTGAGCGGGGCGCACACAAAAAAACAAGGACGATGACGAGAAGGAGGGGGAGGAGGAGGAGGAGACTAAGAATGATCAGTCAGCCACGACAGCACAAAAGGGCGTCAAGCCGGCGTTCTCTGGGAGGGTAGTAGGGAGGGGACCTCACAGCAACCCCTGAGACAGCATAGACCCCTCGGCCCTCGCGCTTTCGAGGGCGAGGAAGAGGTCATGGGGGCGCTGCACAGTGTTTTAAAACGTTGCTGGCCTCCATATGCCTCCCGAAGCCTCCGAGGAACTCCGGAGGCCGGCCAGCGCTCTTCAGGTCACGGAGGAGGTCTGGGAACGCCTCTGGCAATTGCTGGGCCCTTTGTGGGTCTCCCCTGGCGCCTCTGGAGACCTCTGGAGTCCCCTCGCGCTCCCGGACGTGGGGCATGACCTCGCTGGGCCTCCACAGCCTTCCAGAGGAATCCCCGGTGGCCTCCAGGGACATCCGCGGGGAGGGCAGCGGAAGAGGCCCGCAGGGCCTCGGAGGAGGAAGAGGAGGAGGAGCCAAGAGGAAGAGGAGGAGGAGCCAAGAGGAGGAGGAGGAGCCACGAGGAGGAGCCACGAGGAAAAGGAGGAGCCAGGAGGAGGGGGGCCGGAGATCGAGGTCTCCCTCTTGGGGCGCCCGGGGAGCTTCCCGCGGAGGCCACCCGGGGGGCCTCCGGGGGGCCTCTCGCGCCCCCGAGGGCGGCCAGCAGGCTCGAGGCACCTCCTGGGGCGACTCGGGGCGCTGCTGCCCCGCACCCCCCCCTCTGGGCCCGCGGAGGCCTCCAGGGGGGGGCGGGCCTCCTCGGAGGCGCCTCCGCGCTCCTGCCTCGACGGCGAGCGGCGGGGAGGAGGAACGACGGGCGACGGGTGGACACGGCGCCCAGGCCGACGGCTTCAGCGACGACTCGGACCAGAAGGAGGAGTCGACGACCTCAGCGACGACCTCAGCGACGACTCGGCCCCACGCCGACGACTCCAGCAGGAGTCGACGACTTCAGCGACGACTCGGACCCACGCCGACGACCTCAGCATCGACACAAATAGTCGCAGTCCTTGGATCGGCGCCGGGCCCCCCTCCCACGCGTCCAAGGCGCCAGGGGTGGCGCCGGAGGCGTCGCCAAAGGGGGGCGCAGCGCCAGTCTGTGGAAGCCGCGCGGACCTTCGCCAATCGAGGTCCGTGTGCAGCTGTCCCTTCGTCGGCCGACGACGAGCGACGAACGGCAGCGGCATCGGTGGCGGCGGAGCACGGCGCACGGCGCAAAGGCGGCGGCGCGCCACCTGAGGGGCGTCGCCGTCTTTCGCGGCGCGCCCCTCGGCGCCCATGGGCCGCGCAGGGGGGCCTTTTGCCCCCCGGGCAGCGCAGAGGGCCCCGCCCCAGGCTGCGTGTTCCGGATGGGGTGGGGGGCGAGGTGCGGCGGGGGCAGGCGCGGGGGCCAGCGTGAGGCAGGGCCGAGGACGGCAACAGAACGAGTCGCGCCATGATTTGTCCGTCACGATGCTCTCCTGGGCAGCCCGAAAGGACCTGCGCGGAGGCATCCCTGGGCAGTCCGAAGGTACCTGCAAGCACGCTTCGCTGAAGCGCCCGAAGCTACCTGCCAGGACACTTCCATGAGACGCCCAAAGGTACCTGCCAGAACGCTTCCCTGAGGCACCCGGAGGTATGGGTCCTCTCGAAAAAAATGAGTTGTGGCCATCGTTGTCCTATGGGTCCAGGAAGCTGCCCCCACCTCCACCTGTAAGAACCGACCGCCGCTAAGAAATCTGAACCCTGGTCGGTGCTTACAGGTGGGGGTGTCTTAACTTTTAGCGTTGTGGAAAAAGAACAAGCGGCACAACCACAAACCTTCCGAGGTCCGAAATGATTTCTCGGGTCGAAGCTGGATCCCACCAGTGCGGCACCTCCGGCGCCGACACTGGCGCGCTCCGCGCGCACCGGGGGGGGGTTCAACGCCGATCCAAGAAATCCGCGCGGGCATCCGACAATGTTTGCTCATGCCGATCTCTATCCTTGTAACTATCCCCCCCCTTCCCAAAGCTGCCAATGCGCCTGCCCACGCGCCGTCAACGAAGTCGGGAGATATATTGATTTCGACTCCACTTGGGCATCAGCCCCGCGACACCAACGAAGGACCCATGGGGGCCCATCCGGACGGCAAGAACTTCTGGGGCGCGCCCAGGAACCCAGAAAGTCCAGTTTCCGCAGATGGAAAAAACAAGTCCCTGGCGAGGGGTTCGAGAACGGTGGTTACCCCCGCCTCAAATTCCGGATGGGGAATGAATTCTCAACCGCGGGGGTGCCCGCGCGAGGGGTCCCATCCCACCCCAGCGCAACCAGAGGAGGAAAAGCGTGAGAATCCAGATTGTGAGTGCAATGCAGCAACACTCTAATAGTGGCTGCAGTGGGGAGTTGCGCTAGTAATAGGACATGTGTACTAAGGAGTTGTACTAATACTAGGGAATTGTGATAGGGACTTGCACTAGGGAGTTGTACTAGGGAGGTGTATGAATACTGCATGGACTAAGGAATTGCACCAGGATGTTTCACTCGCGAGTTGTACTATTGCATGATATCGCTAGGTTGCACTACGGAGTTGTACTATAATTTGTATTATTTAATCGCTTCGCTCATTCCGCCGGCCCTGGAGCGCTATTTGGGGCCTCTTGGGGCCGTCTTGGGGGTTTCTTGGGGGCTTCTTGGGGGCGTCTTGGGGCTCCTTGGCGGCGTATTGGGTTCCCCTGGGGCCTCTTGGGGGGCTCTTGGGGGCCCCTTGGGGCGGGAGGGGGGGTAGTCGATTGCAGCCCCCCCCTCGGAGGCCACGATCCTCGTGAGGGGTGGCGCAAAATAGCCCCCCCCCTGGGGATCGCCCGAGACCCTGCCGGGGATCAGCTGGGGAACTGTTCGTCCGGGGCCCCCCAGGGGCCGCCCCGCGCGCACGAACTAGACATACTGTTAAGTAGTTACCGGAGATCTTAGCACGCCTCTGGCCTGCTGGGCCGGCGAATTGCTAGGGAGTTGTACCTGGGAGTGGCACCAGGGACTTGTAGTAGCGAGTTGTACAAGAACTCGGGAATTGCATCAAAGACTTGCACTGGTACTTGTACCAGGGATTTGTACTAGGAAGTTGTACCAGGGAGTTGTATTAATACTAAAGAATTGTATTAAGGAGTTGTACTAGTGCGCACAGTTCTACCAGTTGAAATATGATACCAGTTGCACTCAAATACTTGAAAGAGCGTGATCCACCGCCGCTTTACTCTGGAAAATGCCCCCTCCTCTTCCTCCGGAACCCGGGAGTCTCCCTCCCCCCCCCTCCGAAAATCCCCCCCTGCTGGACCACTCCCCCCCGTTCCCCCCACCGGCAACCCCCCCCACACTCCCCTACCCCCCCCACCCCCGCTCCCCTCCGGAAAACCGAGGGGGGTCACTATACCGGTTGAGATCATTTTTTAATTCCGGCCGGTAACGCTCGTTACCCGGGGGGGGGGGGGGTCGTGCCCCCCGGGTAACGGTAACGCTTGGGCTGGGCGGGGTATGGCGAAGCAGGGGCGCTCTGCGATCGCCATAGTATGCGCGCGAGCAGCACTCTCTGCCTGAGAGCACCACAGTGGCTTGCGATTCGAGTACAAGCGCAAAGCCCGCCGCGTGGTCCCGGCACCACGCCCGCGCCCGCGCGCGCGACGACGATGATCGACGAGCGACGAGCGACGAGGTCGACGACGACGACGACGACGACGTTTGCCGCCTGTTTCGGCCTCCGGAGGCCGTTTTCGGGCGCCGTCGACGACGACGACGACGACGACGACGACGACGACGACGACGACGACGACGACGACGATTCGAGTACAAGCGCAAAGCCCGCAAGCACCAGCATCGCGCATGCGAGCGCCGCAATGGCCTGCGAGCGCCCACAGTGCGCCTGCGACCACCACACCACAGTGCGCATGCCTTCGGGCACCAGCATGTTGGAGGGGAAGACCGAGACCCCCCCCGCGTACGAGCGTTACCGTTACGGGGGGGGGGGGGGGGGAGAGGCCCGGGTAACGAGCGTTACCCCCCAGAGGATAAAAAAACAATCTCGTTCGAACCCCTCCCCCCCCCACCAGAACACCAGAGGGGGGTCACTACCAGTTCGAACCCCCCCTCCGCCCCCCCTCCAAAAAGAAAAAACCGGGAAGGGGGTCACTACTGGTTCGACCCCCCCCCCTCCGGAAAACCGGGGGGGTCCTACCGGTTCGAACCCCCCCTCCCTCCGGAAAACCGGGGGGGATCACTACAGGTTCAAGCCCCTCCCCCCCCCCCACGCTCACCGCCAGCAAACGACTCCCAGGGTCCCTACCACCGTCCGCACCATATCCCCCACCGCTGTCCCCAGCACCAACCACCTGTCCTCCACCACCGCCCCCGCTGTTCCCACCACCGTCCCCCACTGTCCCCACCACCCCCACCTTTGCCGCACTGTCCCCACTTCCCCCACCACCGTTCCCCCACGGTTCCCACTCTCCCCACTTTCTCCACGGCCCCAACCATTGTCCCACTGTCCCCACTGTCCCACTGTCCCACTGTCCCCGCCGCTGTCCCACTGAGCTGTCCCACTGTTCCCACCATTGTCCCTCCACTGTCCCACTGTTTCCACTACATTCCCACTGTCCCCACACCACTGTCCCCACCACCACCGTCCCCACCACCGTCCCACTGTTCCCACCATTGTCCCCGCTGTCCCCACCAGTGCCCCCACCAGTGTCTCACTGTCCCCACTCCCCCCACCATTGTCCCACCACAGTCCCACTCTCCCCACTTTCCCCACGGTCCCCACCACTGTCCCACTGTCCCCACTGCACCCACCACTGTCCCACTGTCCCCGCCGCTGTCCCACTGTGCTGTCCCACCGTCCCCACTTTCCCCATCACTGTCCCACTGTCCCCACTGTCCCCACCACTTTCCCCATTGCACTGCTGTCTCACCACTGTCCTCACTACCGCCTTCACCACTGTCCCCACCACTACCGTCCCCACCACTGTCCCACTGTCCCCACCACTGTCCCGCTGTCCCCTCACCACTGTCCCCACCACCACCGTCCACCACTGTCCGCACCACTGTCCCACTGTCCCCGCACCACTGTCCCCACCACCACCGTTCCCACCACTGTCCCAGCATCCCCACCATTGTCCAACTGTCCCGAAGAGCGGGAATCGTTTGCCGGCGGCGAAGGGGGGGGTTCGAACCGGTAGTGACCCCCCCCTTTTCATGATGGACTGGGGGGGGGGGAAGGGTTCGAACCAGTAGTGACCCCCCCCCGGTGGACGGATTGGGAACCCCCAGTGACCCCCCCCCGCTTTCCGCCAGCAGCGGTAGAACACGCTCTTTCCAATACTTGCACGGCAGGACAATGTGCTCTCTAAGAGCAACTGCGCGCTAGTACGTGTTAGTACGAGTCTTACTCAAATACTAGTTGTACGGTAGTCGGAAGGGTTCAGGGGTTCCAGTGGCTACTCGCGCGCGGAAGAAGGAAAGAAATCCACGCACCGCAAGGGGTCCCAGGTTTAACGGATCGCCGCGAAGGTTGACCTCCCGCGGAAAGAAGAAAAGAAATCCGGCCAGGGGGTTGGGGGGTTGAAGCATGAGTCGCGGGGCTGATACTCGGGCACTATACGCAAACAGGAAATTGCGCCTATCCCATCCCTCCAACCTCCTTGTCACCCCGAAGGTGGTCTATAATCACGAAGCAATGAATGCCACAGGGGTCGCAGAGACCGTTTCGTCGATGACCTGATCTATTGTCGAACGCAAACTTGACTCTGTGGCAGCACAAACAACGAGCCTGAATATGAGGCATGCCACGAAACACTCCACAAATGAAGGGCTGCTACATAGGTAATTCTCGAGCCGGGCAAAGGAAACCTTCCACGTTCTTAACGATCTCTCGCCAGACGGCGAACCTTTATGCCCTTCGACACCAGATTGACCATGTATCAGGCCGTCTCCCACTTCTACACAGAGAGGTTCCACGCGCTATTTCGAACCAAGCGCTTTAACTCCACTGCTGACGTGGCGCATTTGTGCAAAGTGCTACGCGCTGTCGCACATTGACCACATACCTCCGCTGAACAACATGCTGCTGAAGTCTCTCTACATCGTCTGGACGGGCTGCAAAGGAAGCAATACTTGAACACGTAAACGCAATGTGGGCTCATTGGAAATGAGGTGCTACATCGCTGTGGCTGGATTTCTCTACAAGGTGGCATGGGGAAGCCACCGGCATATCAGGCTTCTCTGTTTGAGCCTTTCGCAGGCCAGCCAGCGAGCAAGGATGCTTCAGTGGAATATCGTTTACATAGCAAGGCGCTGCATGAACATCTCCAACCTGGCCACCCTCGAACTCGAGCGTCAAGTATTGACCTGTCGTGGTGGTGCATGCCTGGTCTGAAAACGGTCGGGAACTTTTGCTTAGCGTGTCGCGCCGCTGGTTCTGGCCCACCACGCTTCGGCGAGAAATGCTATCCACGTCCAAAGTCCCCAAGCGTCAATATCACGAATATTTCCCAGCCTCCGAGCGGAGCGACGCGCTATCCGCTCGCAGGGCATGGCGTGTCGCTGGGACCGCCGCCGCGACACGCTAAGCAAAAATTCCCGACCGTAAGGTTTCCAACGATCGGTGTAACGGTTGGCATAGGGCGCTGCCATGTCTAGCGATCATGAGTGTCTCCGGAAGTTCCGCCCAGGCTGACGCCGCCGAGAGAATCGATTTATCGTGCGAGGTTCCAGGCACTGAGGGCCTGTTCGTAGACGACGAGGGCGACGATTTAATATCAACGAGCGCAGCTCGGCCATACACCTGACCAGTGTGCGAGGCTGGCCAGGTCATGAGTGCACCTGTGGTGTGGAAGAACACGTACACGTGCAGGGCAAGGTTGACGAATCTAAAAGAACCAGAAACAACTCCCTGAGAGGAGAAGCAGCACAAGCACGAGGAGGAGAGCGTGTGCGGACAAGGAGGGGGAGACGGAGAGGGAGGAAGACAAGGCTGGGCGAAAGGAAGGGACAACAGCAGGGGCATGGACGGGGATATGGTTGGGACAAAGGGGAAAGGACAAGGGGAAGGCAGAGTACGCAGGAGAAGGACCAGCAGACAAAGAGATGAAAGACAACTGGGACAAACACAGTAAGAGGAAGCAGTCCGCAAGTCCTCCCCATCTTCGGCCTTCCCATCCCCAACCTCTTCGTTGTCGGAATCGTCGTCCTCATCTTCCCCCTGATCAACCTCATCCTCCTTCGCCAGGTCCTTCCCCTCATGACGCCTCCCCCGTCGTCGTAGGCCCCCTCCTGCTCGTTATCATACTCCTTCTTCCCGTCCTCCACCTTCTCCTCCTTCTCCTCCTCTTCCTCCTGCTCTTCCTCGTCTTCCTCATGCGTTTCCACCAATCGTCCTCCTGCTCCTGCTGCTCCTTAGCATAAAGTAATCCCGTCTAGTAAGGATGCACGGTAAGGATGCAAGGGCCTTGGAAAGCCATGTTGTTTTTTTTCGAGTGGGCCTGGCCAGCGAAAGTTGCCAGGGATGGGCCGAAATGGCAAGTAGACAAGGGTGAACTTGGAAAGTCGCTCATCCTTACCATGCGAGTTGGCTGTACTCCTCCTTCTCCAACACCTCCTCCACCACTTCCTCGTCCAATCCCACCAGCCCTCTGGGCGGAGGTGGTTTAGGGAGTTTCCTCGTTCATCGTCCCTCTTCCCCTCCGGGAATGGGGTTTACCACCGTTCCATATTAATACACACCCCCTCCCCCAGGCGAACGGCAGCCTACCCTGTCAACGAAACAATATAAAACGCGCTCTTCCTCCACATTTGGAGCATGCACGGCCAACCCGATGCGGCCCCCTTCCACCATCCCTGTCTAAAAACCATACAAAGTACACTTTAGGGGCAAAATCTTGAGGCATGTTCGCGAGGCCCACGAGCACGTTGAATTGTTTTTGACCAGGACGTCAACATATTACCTGCTGTGCGCAGGGCTACCAGCTCGAACACAAAAACAATACAAAATGCACCTCGCGACTAAATATAGATCATGCGCGGCCACACCGCGATGACCGTCAACTGATGTTTGACAGGGCCGGCGGGGGTGGTGGCGTATGGCCTGCTGTGCACTGGCCCACAATACACAATGATGGGCATTGGTTTTCGACAAGGATTGTGGGGGCCGACATGTTTCCCGATGTGCGCTGTCGCGTGCGCAGGCGCTCCTGAGACACTCTGCACGTGCCTCGAACGTGGCGCACCTGGCGCGGCTTGAGTATGCGGCACGCCTGGCGCACGTGGAGCACGTGGCGCATCTGGCGCACCAGGCGTGCCTGGCACGTGTGGACCCCAGGGGTGCCTGGCGCGCGTGGCGCGCGCCTGGCACGCGTGGCGCACCTCGCCCCAGCGTCGCGCACATGGGGTCGGTTTTGGTTCCCAGTAGCTGCCCATCCAAAGACCACCGCTGACCATGCTCAGGCTCGTGTGTTACTTATGTGTTGGGAGGGCGGGTGGGAGTGAGCTAGACGGCTCGCTATCTAGGGGGTGTCGTGACCCCTCCCCCTACCCCCTCCCCTGGACCTGGACGGGGGCGGGGGCCGGCGGCGAGCGGTCGGAGCGTCCAATATGGCCTGAGATGGCCCCAAGAAGGTCTCAGGGAGCCCAAGATGACCTCCCAAATGGCTCTGGATAGCGCAAGATGGCTGAAGATGGTTTCCAACATGCTCCAAAAGATCCCTCGACCGCTCTAAGGCGGCTCCAAGTGGCCACAAAGCCGCCCAAGGCAGCCCCCAAGAGGCCAAAGTTCTCCAAAAACCTTCTGGAAATCAATGTTCGTTACCTTCTCTTCTCGCCTTTTCGCTTTCGGTGGCCCTCCGAAGCCTCGATATGGCTCCAAGAAGGCCCAAGAAACCCCCAAGAGAGCCCCAAGACGGCTCCAAGAGCGCTCCATGAGGAAGGTTTAGGGGCTCCAGAGGGGCGAGGCTGATTAGGGACATCCCCTGCTCTGATCGAACTTATCCAAGATGGCCCCAAGATGGCCCCCAGAACTCCCCAGTGTACCCCAAGGGGGCCCCACGAGGCGCCCAGGAGGCCCCAAGAGGTCCCCAAGGGGCTCCCAAGAGACACCAAGGAGGCCCCGAGAGGGCCCCCCCGAGACCCCCAAGACGCTCCAAGAGGCCCCCGGGACAGCCAAGAAACCCTCAAGACGCCACAAGATGACTTGGAGAAGCCCAAGAGACATCTGAAGAGACTCCGAGAGGCATACAAGAAACCTCTGGCTTTTCTGTTCATCCTCATCTTCATCCTCCTGCTCCTTCTCCTCCTCCTCCTCCTGCTCCTGCTCCTCCTCCTTTGTGGTTTTCCTGTTTGGGTGTTATTCCTCCTCATCCGCCTTTTCCTTCTCCTCCTCCTCCTCCTCCTTCTCCTCCTCCGTTCTCCCTCCTCTCTCATTATCATCCCCCTTCACCTAATCCTCCTCCTCCTCCTCCTCCTCCTCCTCCTCCTTCTCCTTCTCTGAATCCTCCTCCATCCTTCCCCTCTTGGGGGATGACGGCTTCCCCTGCCCTTTGTTATACTGCATGCTCCAAATCCCTGATCATGGCAACTCGCCTGGGCATCGTTTCTGGATGGGCTGGTGGGGTTACGCGAGGCATCTAGAAACACTATTCATGCTCATGGTTCTGCTCATGCTGTCCCTCCTCCTACCCCTGCTCATTCTCCTCCTGGTTTCCCCACCATCATCCACCACATTAGTTCCCCTGTTCTTCCCTGCCTCTTGCTCCATATCTTATCCTCTCCCCCCTCCACCTCCTCCTCACGAGCGACGAAGACGACAACGGACGAAGGACGACGGACGACGGACGGCGGACGACAGACGAACCATGGCGACGACGACGGCGACAGCGACGGCGACGGCGACAGCGACAGCGACGGCGACGGCGACGGCGACGGCGACGGCGACGGCGACGGCGGCGACGGCGACGACGACGACGACGACGGACCATAGACCACTGGGGGAACAAACACATACAGATACCGCCGTTCCCAGGTCCTCTCCTGGGGCGCGAAGTAACCAGGAATGGTCCGCCCGTGGCAACGAGGGACGGGCAGCAGTGTCGGTATCCTTTCCTCCGCCCCAGACTTCCGACGATGTGTGTGTCCAAGCCATCCTGTGGTGTTGGGTCCTCGTTTTGAAGAAAAGGTCCCCGCGTTCCCCCTTCCTTCCTTCCTCCCTCCTCCTCCTCCCATCATCAGCGTCATCACCCGTTTCAGTACACCCCTTACATGTTCCGTGGCCCCATAGGGAGCTCAACCGAAGGCCTCAGTGCTACCGCCCGCATGCGTCCTCCCCCACACAGTACAGCGTTGCGTGGCCCCATAGGGAGCTCCACGGACGGTCTCGGTTCTACCGCCGCCCGCATGCGTCCACCCTACCCAGTACACATTTCGTGGCCCCATAGGGAGCTCCACCGAAGGTTCCAGTGCTACCGTCCGTATGCGTTCCCCCACCCAGTGCAGCGTTTCATGGCCCCGTAAGGGGCTCCACCGACGGCCCCAGTGCTACCGCCCGCATGCGTCCCCCCCACAAAGTACACCGTTTCGTGGCCCCATGGGGAGCTCCACCGAAGGTCCCAGTGCTACCGCCCGCATGCGTCCACCCCACACAGTACAGCGCTTCGTGGCCCCACGGGGAGCTCCATCAACAGCCCCAGTGCTACCGCCAGAAGCGTCCCCCCCACTCAGTACAGCGCTTCGTGGCCCCATGGGGAGCTCCACCGACGGCACCCAGTGCTACCGCCCGCATGCGTCCCCCCACCCAGTGCAGCGTTTCGTGGCCCCGTAGGGGGCTCCACCGACGGCCCCAGTGCTACCGCCCTCATGCGTCCCCCCCACACAGTACAGCGCGCTTCCTTCCCCCATAGGGAGCTCCACCGAAGAAGAGATTCACAATTGCAGTACTCACAAGTGCATATGGGTGGGTCCTTCGCCAGGGTAATTTTCAATCCGCGGCCACAGGGAGGTCCCGACCTCTTCCCCGAGGAGCAGTTTGCCGCCGTGGACATGGCCCCATGGCCCGAAGATGGCCCTGAAGGCCGACGCGAAGAAACACACCTGGATTTAGGCAGATCATGCCGTGGGAGATCCGAGACGGCCAGCGGGCGACAGGAGGAGGAGGAGGAGGAGGAGGAGGAGGGGGAGGAGGAAGAGACGCCGGACGACGAGCCGACGGTTTCTCGGTGCGGGCGCCAAGTCAGCCAGGACGCGCCGGACGGCGCCCACGGGGGGCCTGCCGCGGGACCGGAGGAGAGCTGGAGGTGAGGGGGGCCGCCCTCCTGTGAGCGTTTTCTTCTTCGGCACTGCGACATTGGGCGGAAGGGGGGGGAGGGGGCTCTAGCTCTGGACCTTTGCTGCATGCGACTTTGGGCAACAGCGCGTCCCACGGGGGAGACTCCACCTGCTTGGAATCAGGCGCCAAAAACAGCCAAGATCTACTCCATGAGGGGAGGGGGTGGGGTGCGAGGGCCCGCGCCGATCGGTTAACTGACCATCGGCCCAATGTGGCCCAGCCAGGATCGGTGAGGTGTTCAGGTAACGCCCCCTGGAGAGGGGAGGTGGATGGGAGGGGTGTCGCTCCCTTGATCGGTCGAAGGAGGGGAGGGTCGATTGAGGATCGGACGTCGATGTGACTTCCCCGCACCTCATGTCGTGAGAAAGCACGACGGCGGGCGTTTGGTAATCCCTGTCGGAAAATGGCATGCAGTGCGCACACGTTGGTCAAATAGATACACGCTGTGTGCACCAATGCCCAACAAGACAAGGCGGGCCACACGCGCGCGCCGCCGTGCGCGCATGTCAGAATCACTCAAAACCCATTGGCAGGTAACCACTGCACCCGGGGCGGCATCATACCCTAACCAGCTCTTGTGAATACGAAAGAGAGCACTATGGAGAGTAACAAGCAACACTTACATATGTATATACGTATCTAGATATACAAATAGATCGCTTTCTAGACAGGAAAGGCAAACTAGACTAAACCCACAAGGAACACCGTAAGGGAGACGACAGGGAAGACGATGAGAGAGACCATACGGAGGACCATACATTAGCCTGACGAAGGACCCAACCATATGCAGTTGTGCGTGCCACAATTATAGATATCTTCTTCCGTGGCTCCCCCTATGGGGCCACGAAGCGTGTGAGGGGTGTGCCGAAATGGGTGCGGCGGACGCATGTGGACGGTGGCACTGGGGCCTTCGGTGGAGCTCCCTATGGGGCCACGAAGCGTGTGAGGGGTGTGCCGGCATCCGTGTTGGGGACGCATCTGGACTGTGAACTGGGGCCTTCGGTGGAGGCCACGAAACGTGTGAGGGGTGCCGACATGGGTGTGGGGGACGCATGTGGACGATGGCACTGGGGCCTTCGGTGGAGCTCCCTATGGGGCCACGAAACGTGTGAGTGGTGTGCCGAAATGCGTGTTCGGAACGCATGTGGACGGTGGCGCTGGGGCATTCGGTGGAGCTCCCTATGAGGCCTCGAAACGTGTGAGGGGTGTGTCGACATCCGTGTTGGGGACCCATCTGGACTGTGAACTGGGGCCTTCGGTGGAGGCCACGAAACGTGTGAGGGGTGTGCCGACATGGGTGTGGGGGACGCATGTGGACGGTGGCACTGGGGCCTTCGGTGGAGCTCTCCTATGGGGCCACGAAACGCTGTACTAGAGTGGGGGGGACGCATGTGGACGGTGGGCACTGGGGCCTTCGGTGGAGCTCCCTATGAGGCACGAAACACTACACTGGGTGGGTGAACGCAAGGAAGAGGGGGGGAGGGGAGAGGGAGGAGGGGGAGGAGAGAGGAGACAAGCTAGGTGCGCTCGCGTCATATCTGACGTCCTACCCCTCCCTCCCATCCCTTACCATCTATCCGCGCTGATTTTGTCTCTATCCGTGCGTGTCTTGCGTGCGCGCGTGCGTCTGGGTGCGTGCGTGCGCGTGCGTGCGTGCGTGCGTGCGTGCGTGCGTGCGTGCGTGCGTGCGTGTGTGCGTGCGTGTGTGCGTGGTGGTGGTGGTGGTGGTGGTGGTGGTGGTGGTGCTGGTGGTGGTGGTGGTGGTGGTGGTGGTGGTGGTGGTGGTGGTGGTGGTGGTGGTGGTGGTGGTGGTGGTGGTGGTGCGGCGCGGTGGTGGCGGGCGGATGGGCGCGCGAGAAAGAGGCCCGCGCTGGGGTGAGAACACCATCCTGAACGACGGAGGCCAAACACCGATCCGAAAATGAGGCCCACGCTGCAGCGGGAGCACGATTCGGAATGATTCGGGAGCAGAAATGAGGCCGGCGCCTCAGCGAGAGCAGCATTTTGGAAAAACAAAAAAAAACGCAGGCGAAAACCCAACTCCCAGGAATCCTGTGTGTAAACAACGGGAGGAGGAGGAGGAGGAGGAGGAGGAGGAGGAAAACGCGGGGACCGTCTCTTCAAAACGAGGACCCAACAACACAGGTGGGTTGGGAATTATCCTGGCGAAGGACCCAACCATATGCAGTTGTGGGTACCGCAATTGTGAAAATCTTCTTTGGTGGAACTCCCTATGGGGCCACGAAGCGCTGCACTGGGTGGGGGGGAACGCTGTTCTGGGTGAGTGGTGTGTCAAGTAAGATTTCCGGGGCGCATGCGGACGGTCCCACTGGGGGCTTCGGTGGAGCTCCCTATGGGGCCACGAAACGCTGTACTGGGTAAGTGAAAATGCCAAATTGGGCTTCAGGGAGGCATGCGGACTGTGGCGCTGGGGCCTTCGGTGGAACTCCCTATGGGGCCACGAAACGCTGTACTGGGTGGGTGAAAATGCCAAATTGGGCTTCCGGGGCGCATGCGGACGGTCCCACTGGGGGCTTCGGTGGAGCTCACTAAGGTGCCACGAAACGCTGTATTGGGTGGGTAAAAATGCCAGGTTGGGTTTTCGGGACGCATGCGGACGGTGGCACTGGGGCCTTCCTTGGAGTTCCCTATGGGGCCACGAAATTCTGGACTGGGTGGGTGAAAATGCCACAATGGGTGTTTCGGGACGCTTGTGGATGGTCCCACTGGGGCCTTCGGTGGAGCTCCCTGTGGGGCCACGAAACGCTGCACTGGGTGTGTGAAAATGCCACATTGAGCGTGCGGGACGCATGCGGACGGTAGCACTGGGGCCTTCGGTGGAGCTCCCTGTGGGGCCACGAAACGCTGTACTGGGTGACTGAAAATGCCAAATTGGGCTTCCGGGACGCATGCGGACGGTCCCATTGGGGCCTCGGTGGAGCTCACTAAGGGGCCACGAAACGCTGTACTGAGTGGGGGGGACGCATGTGGTCGGTAGCACCGTGACCTTCGGTGGGGCTCCCTATGGGGCCACGAAACGCTGTACTGAGTGGGGGGGGCGCATGTGGACGGTGCACTGGGGCCTTCGGTGGAGCTCCCTATGGGGCCACGAAGCGTGTACTGAGTGGGGGGGACGCATGTGGACGGTGGCACTGGGGCCTTCGGTGGAGCTCCTATGGGCCACGAAGCGCTGTACTGAGTGGGACGCATGTGGACGGTGGCACTGGGGCCTTCGGTGGAGCTCCCTATGGGGCCACGAAACGCGCTGTACGTGAGGGGGGGGGGGGCCATGTTTACGGTGGACTGGCTGGGGCCTTCGGTGGAGCTCCCTATGGGGCCACGAAGCGCTGTACTGAGTGGGGGGACGCATGTGGACGGTGGCACTGGGGCCTTCGGTGGAGCTCCCTATGGGGCCACGAAACGCTGTACTGAGTGGGGGGACGCATGTGGACGGTGGCACTGGGGCCTTCGGTGGAGCTCCCTATGGGGCCACGAAACGCTGTACTGAGTGGGGGGGACGCATGTGGACGGTGGCACTGGGGCCTTCGGTGGAGCTCCCTATGGGGCCACGAAACGCTGTACTGAGTTGGGGGGACGCATGTGGACGGTGGCAGCATGGGGCCTTCGGTGGACTGCTCCTCCCTATGGGCCACGAAACGCTGTACTGAGTGGGGGACGCAATGTGGACGGGGCACTGGGGCCTTCGGTGGAGCTCTTTATGTGGCCACGCGCTGTACTGAGTGGGGGGGACGCATGTGGACGGTGGCACTGGAGCCTTCAGTGGAGCTGCCTATGGGGCCACGAAACGCGGTACTGAGTGGGGGGGACGCGTGTGGACGGTGGCACTGGGGCCCTCGGTGAAGCTCCCTCTGGGGCCACGAAACGCTGTACTGAGTGGGGGGGACGCATGTGGACGGTGGCACTGGGGCCTTCGGTGGAGCTCCGTATGGGGCTACGAAGCGCTGTACTGGGTGGGTGAAACGCAGGGAAGGGGGGAGGAGGGAGGAGTGGGAGGAGGAGGGGGAGGAGGAGAGGAGAGGAGGATGAGGAGGAGGAGGAGGAGGAGGAGGAGAAAGAGGAGGAGGAGGAGGAGAACGCGGGGACCGTCTCTTCAAAACGAGGACCCAACAACACAGGTTAGTTGGGAAATATATGTATAACATGTGCAGACAAATTGCAGGTGCAGAATTAGAGATACGCTTCTTCAGGTAAGCATCGGTCAGAAATCTGCCCGCACGCACTCGCTGAAACCATGGGCATACCGTAGCTCGGCTACCATGCTGTCGACGAGAACCATGCGGGCCACACGCGCGCATGTCGAAACCATTCACCAATCATCGCGCACCCACAAGCTCTGTCAAATCATACCTCGCGGGCCACACGCGCACGTCTCCGCGGGCACCCGTCGAATACATTCCAGAACCACTGGCCGTCTCAACATCTCAGCACTTTAGGACAGAGGACCAGTTACGCCAGGATTTCTCAATCTCAGCCTTCGCGCGCGCACTTCCTCATCTCCCTCATCCGCATAATCGTCATCATCCTCGTCAGCGTCATCATTGCCACCGTCGTCAACATCATCATCATCACCATTATTACGATCGTCGTCGTCATCATCCCCAGGGTCGTCATCATCATCATCATCATCATCATCATCAGCCGCAGCATCATTATCATCACCGTCGTCATGATCTTCATCGTCATCATCATCATCACCACCATCATCGTCATCATCATCATCATCATCATCATCATCAACGCCATCGTCGCTGTCGTTCCCTCGTAATGATGAGTTTCATCGCCGCTAGCGACATCATCGAGTCATCACCATCACCTCCATCAACATCACCCTGATCGTCGTTGTCATCACCCCCATCATCCGCACCAACATATTGATCAACATCGTCGTCGTCGTTGTCGTCGCCCTCGTGATCAGCACCACCAGCATCATTATCGTCGTGAGAACTCGTTCGCTCGAGGCACGGGCCTGCATGAGAAGGGCTCTCTCTTCACTACGCCAGTTGAGTTGTGCCGACAAGTTGTGGGTGTGAGGGTGGGATGTTGGCACGAGCGTTTGAGGTGGTCACGCACGCAGGCGAGCAAAGTGAATTCTCTGTCTCGACCCCCGCCACCGCGCACTTCAACAGTGTATGGCGCACGATCTCTCACATGAACACGTGAAGAAAAATGACCTCTGGCCGATGGGTATCGCCCCCCCTCATCCGTGTCAAGTGCTACACCGCGGTGCACACTCGTTGATTCGAAGAGATCCCGTTTCTAAAAATACGTCCCTCCAGATCCGGTGCGGGGCACCTGCGCGCTCCGCCGCGCGTGCCTGCCAAAATCACGCCCGCAGGGTTTCTGCCAAGGCTGAGGCATAGGGATTCGAAAACTGTATGAAACATGTGAGGGCCAGCCCAAAACATACAAACCGTATGCAATGCTTCCTGTCTAGAAACAGGTGTCTTTGAACATTCTGCCACATCAAACCGCTGCGGGTCACACGCTCGCGCATGTCGGACACCTTCGATAACAGCTGCGCTTCCGGAAACCCTGTCAAACCAAAACCATAAATCCGTCCAGAACCTCTTTGGTTTCCGACCCATCCCAACGCAGAGGTGTTCGAGCACATACGAAAACCAATGAGGCCTCAGCAAATCTGCGGCAGGATTCGGAGTTCCTGCGGGCGCGCACATTCTCTTTTCACCGTCACCAACACTATTGTTATCATGATCGTCACCGTCACCACTGCTATCGCCGTCGCCATCTACATCTGTCATCGTCTTCGAAGACAGCCGTCCTCAAGAAGTGAGGACGGAAGTTTCCACATGTGTCAGCCTTCTCTGCGGTGCTTGAACAATCGCCACACTGAGTGTTGCAAAGGGATTGGGCCGTATAGGTTGCAACCACATGTACCTCACCAAACTCAGATTGCACATGGAAACGAATTTTCACGATTCGGAGTCCACGCTGGCAAGCATTGTTCTGCATCGGAATGCATCGCGTTGCTTGACACTAAGTACGGCACAACGTAGGATGGCGCCTCACAGCGCAGCCTGAAGGAATACATCATGCCACAGTATCGCAGACAATATCTCAGCACACATAGCGCAGGACGGCATAGAAGGGCGTGCACAACTTCGACTGGACAATGCTGACAAACGTACACTGCACGGTACTGCATGGCTGTCCGGCAGCAGGGCAGCTGTCAGCAGGCCGTGGGAGAGCACAGCGCACGACAGGGGAGAACAGACCATCATTGCAAAGCAAAGCTGCGCATAGCAGACTACACCACAGCACAGCACAGCATCTATTGTGGAGCATGGCGGACAGCGTGTGCTTCAAAAGCGACACGTGATAAGCATGTAGCAAGCGAAATCTCAGGTAACACCACACACGCGCGCCAGGGTAACAATTGGCCCGCGAACCGTTGACCGTACATGCCATAACCGAGCCGAGCATAGCATGTTATGCGATGGTAACCGTGCCATCGCATATTCGAGCATAGTAAATCAGTAAATCTGGAATTATGTCGTTAGCTTGTCGTCTGTCAGTAACTAGGGAAACCACTACTGTTGGTTGCGCCAGGGTCACTTGATATTGGCAGCGTCTGCTTCGCTTAGCCAGTGTGCTGCTTCAGATTGTGGCAGGTCTGCATAAGCACGCTGTCTGCTGGGAAACGGAAGGAACGGCGTCCGCGCCTACGCATCGAATTCTTGAAAAGGCGTACTTGATGCTTGTGCTTCGCATCCAAGCCCAAGCAGCCTAGCTGACAACTGGTACAGCCCTCTCAGGAAGCACAGAAATACGCCCTCGGCGAGGGCAGCTAAAAAACAACACTCAAAATCCCCCCATCCGCATCTCTCAAACCTCCGACCCGCTCCCAGTCCTCTTCCCGACTCCGATGCTGGTCCTCCCTCGCCTTACTCAGGGACGCGCTACCCCGGGTCAGCACCAAACCGGGTTGGCCATGGCCCTGTCGCGAAGCCTGGCCAGCCGCCGAGCAGCTCCCAAACCCGTGTCGGCGGAGGGTGAAGGGGGGAATCTGCCCCACGCGGTTCCCAAACCCAGGGCAGCGAGAGGGGATTGGCTGACTCCCGCTCAGCGCTGACCCCCATTACGTGAGCCCCGACGCATCTTCCTCGTACTCTATCCCTTGCACCCCCCTTCCATTTTGGCTCCAGACTCCGTGCAGTGAGGGCTTCCCCCTCGTGCAGAATTGGACACCGCCACTCCGCGGCAGCTTTCGTCCCATCCCCCCCGCCCGCCCCAGGTGTGGAGCTCTGCACCGGCGTGCAGGGCCGTCCCGGCACAGCGCCCTCCTCGAGCTGCGTCGACCGCCAGCCCGCGGCAGCGGCTGCAGGACCTTCGGCCGCGGCGCCTGCACGCGCGGGCCGCCAGCGTGGCGCGCCACGTCGGAAACGGAGGCGCTCGCGTGCGACCTTGCGCGGGCAGCTTGCGCGCCCGTGTCGCGACACGGGGCTGGCCGTGGCCGCTCCAGGCCCCAGCCTGGGCGAGCAACGACATATGTACATGTACGCCCTCCGCGGTCTTGCCTGCACGAACGTCCGCGTTGACACGCACTCCAGGGGAAACTAACCACGTACGTGTACATATGTTGCTGGCCTCTGACAGCCCCTCCTCGCGCGGCGCTCGCCCGCGGCAGCGCGGCGGCCGCGGCCTCGTGGGCGGCCTCCGAGGCGCCGGAGCGACGGCCCCCGAGCGCCGAGCACACGGAGAAAGCCCTCCGCCCTGGCTTCTGTCAGGGCGTCGACTTCTCGGGAGAAGGGGCAGTAGGAAGGCACCAGCTATACACCAACGCCGATCCTGGCCAGGATCACCCTGGGCCCAGGATCGGTGTATACGCCCTCCTGCCTTGCGCAAGAAGGCATATACACCGATCCTGGGCCCAGGGTGATCCTGGGCCAGGACGGTGCCCTCCGGGGCAGGACGGGCAAGCAGGCATGGACTGGACCGAGCCGCGAAACATCGGACTCCATCGGAAACGCATCGGACCGCCAGCGAACCGCCCGGCGTCGAGACGAGATCGGATCGCCGCAGCGCCTGGCTCTGGCTGGAGGAGGAGGAGGAGGAGGAGGAGGTGGCCCTGGCCGATGCTGGTGAAACGAGGGCGCTCGCGTGCGGCCGCACGCGGGCAGCTTGCGCGCCAGTGCCGGCGAGGTCGGCCCGGCTCCTCCTGCGGCGCTCTCGAGTGCCAGGCCCCGCGGAAGGCCCTCTGCTCGCGGGCGGAGCCGGGGGGGGGGGCTGCTGTCGCTCCGTGGGTGCTCGTGCAGCAGGAGCTCGACCACAAGGAAGCTCCCACGGCCCGAAGGGGCCCACGGACACACAGATAGATCGGCACAAAGCCAAGGGTGCCCCACATTTTCCAACATGTTCTGGGTTTTCGTCTTCCCCCCACTGCCCAGACTTTCCAATCTTGTCCTGGGAGTCGTCGATCAATCGCGTCTGTGTGTGTGCGCGTTCCCCTCCTGATAACCCTGAGACCTCAGGATGTCAATTGATGTTTTGACCCCAGAAACCCAGGGCACTTTGGAATCAAGACAGGTGCTTCTTGGAATGGGCTTCCACTGTACCCCTCCCCCCCATTTGTCCCTTTTTCTCTGGAAGACGAAAAAACAGCATAAGCATAAACTGTTGGCGCTCCGCGCGCATTTCGTGGATCCGCGCTGGACCCCCCTCCCTGGCGCGCTCCGCGCGCCAGAGGCGGCAAAAGTTCGTGTCTATGGCGTTTTTGTTTTGTCGATTTCCCTCGTCGTCCTCACCCTCGGCCTCGCTCCACGTCACCCTGCCCCAACGTCCGCACCATCCCTCCCCCCCCGTCGCCCGCCCCCACAGAGCCGCGCGCGCCGCGTCGCAGCCTCTGGCCGCACCGCGCAGAGACCGACCCCCGCCGCTCAGCCGCTCGCCGCGAACGCGAACGCCGCCGCCGCGGCGACGCCCCCCCCCGCCGCCGGCAAGGAGGCCGTGGTGGCGTTCCGCCAGAAAGGGCGGGCGCTCGCGCTCGCGCCTGTAGGGCAGCGAAATCCATACATGCCCACTGCCCCACGGCGGACCAATCCTGGGCCCAGAAGCGATGCATATCCACTCCTGGCCAAGCCAGGAGGGCGCATGACACCGTCCCTGGGCCCAGGGCGGGCCAGGCCTGAGCAGTGGATGTGTACATGTCCCGTCGCCCTAGCCTGCGCGGCGGGACAGCTGCTGCGCCCACTCCCCGTCTTCGCCCTCCGCCTCTGCCTGCCGCGCCCGCAGCAAGATCCTGCGCATCTCCAGGTCCTCGCCGGCACAGGGGGAAGCGAACCTCATAGCTGTTCCGAAGCGCTCCAGATTGTTTTGGGAACGCCCTGGAGCGCACTTGAACGATTCATCGATCGATCCTCATCTGAGGCCGCGGGCTTGCAGTTAGCGCACCTGTGCAAGTGGGAGACGCCATCAAAGATTTTTGAGACCCCCTAGTACGGTAGTAGGGATTTTTTCGGATCCAGTCCTAGGTTTTCCAGGTCGGCCCACGGCATTTCCAATTCGGAAGCCATTTTTCTGGCGCAGGATTCGAGCGAGCCCCGTTTCCTATTTCGCCGCGGTGGGCGGTCGTCGAGCTTCGCAAGCTGCTGGTTGGGCACCCAAGGACGGGGAATATTCCTCGAGCCTCTCCAGGATCGAGGAATATACGTTCAGTCGTTCGTGCATATACATACGCACATGCGTCGCAGTTACATGTGTGTATGCATGAACATGTGAAAGTACGTGCGAGCACCCCCCCCATGGGAAGGCGTATGTCCGTGATATATGGGTGCCGTGGGCGACCCTGTAGATGATGATGGTCACGATGGTGTGCGACCCTGTATTTGGGTGCCATGGGCTATGTGTGTAGGGCGCGATGATGATGGTAATGTATGGGTGCCCCGGGACAGGATAGACTGATCAGTGCTTTTGGTGCCACCGAAGGACGGCTCGGGATGAAAAGCCGGCCGCTGGGGGGAGGGGTCGAGACTTCTGGGGGTCCACGGTGTGAACAGATCACGACGTCGGAGGTCCGAGCTGCCGCGAGCCCCCGAAGACCCAGGGTCGTGAATGTTGTAAATACCGGATTTACCCGGGGGGATTCCTTTGGGAATCCGAAGGCATCTTCTTATTAAGGAATCACTAGGAATCCTTGCTACTAGAAAATACTAAGGAATCCCTGGGGAATTCCGCGGCCCCGAAGCAACCTCTACATTCCCTGGGAATTCCCTCGGAGGATCTGGTCACGGGGGCGGTCCAGGGTCTGGTCCAGTCTGGAGGGCCGGAAAAAACTCCTAGGAAACCTCAACGGAAACCACCACTGGGGTTGCCATATGGTTCGCGCGGTTATTCTGGATAGGGTGGTTCACATCGACTTGCGAAAGTACTGGGAAACATGTTGTAGACAGGTTGTGAACGCGGGGGGGGGGGGGAAAAAAAAAACAAAAAAAAAAAAAAAAAAACATGTAGCAACTACCTGACTTGTTTCGGGGTAAGTGAGGACACAAAAAAATATGCTAGGAAGTCAAAACTCCTCTCCAGTGGAATTATGACCTGCGTGTCCGTGGAAACCACGATCCAGAGTAGGACACGCGAGAAAACAAAACGAGAGGCGAGGAGGCGGAGGAGGAGAAGGAGACGGAAACGGACGATGGGGGAGGAAGGAAGAAGCGGAGGAGGAGGACGGTATGCTTTTGGGCAAGGACGGGCAGTTCGAAACTTCTGGGGCGAACAGCGAGCCGCGTCGGCATCGGGGAGCAAACTCCACGACGGCAGCGCGACGTTCTGGCGCGCGCAGCATGCCTTGATCCCACCAGAGGCTTTGGAACGCGTTGCACATTTGTGCGCGAGCGTTCGTCCTGCGCCAGGATGCTGAGCTGTCCTTGCGCGAAGGGCTCCTGGTCGCCTAAATCCAAATGGGCCCCGCGACGAAAGCCAGCAGCGCGTGGGGAACAGAGAAGGATTGCAACGCAACCCGGGCAACATTCGAAACGCCGCCTGGCATCGCACCCGCGACGCGCGCGCGAACTGCAGTCGCACTGGACCACCCCAGTTCGTTGGAGAGCACGGGCCATCCGAAGTCTCTAATACTCCCACACACGCATGAAACTTGCGATGGTTCCAATTAGACAATGCACTCCCTGGCGCTACTTTGTCGGCGTGAAAAAACAGCGCAAAGAACCCGTCACGCGCGCGAATAGTCTCGAGCAGCAAAGCCATGGTGATTTGGACACAGCACGTGCCCTCACAGGAAGCCCACGAGGCGTCGCACGCGCGCCCCCGCGCGCCCACGGCGGAACGCGCCCGCGGACGGAAGCGAAACCTTTTGAAGCAATGGCTTTTGAAGCAATGGCCCAGGCGATGTCCGTCCAAGCGCCATCGCCTCCTGATGGCGAGCTCGCGCGGGCACCGAGAATGATTGGGGCAACCCCTCCTTCTCAATATTAGCCGTGAGCTGCGACGTCGCAGCGCATGTGGCACGCGAGTTTCGGCCGAACTGCGAGCGCCCGGCTCTCGAGGCCCGACATCGCAAACGAAAGCGCCCTCGATTCGAGCCAAAGTGGCTACGCAGCGGCGCGCGCAGGGGGCCCAACGGGCGCGGCCCCACCCCGACGTTGTCTCCACGTCTCCCCCCTCCTTGCCCCCGCCCGCCCCCCGCTTCAGGGAAGCTCGTCTCTGGTGATGTCTAATCATGGGGTCGCCTGTTTTTCTGCGATCCTCGGCGGCTCAGCGGCCCAAGCGCAGAAGGGCAGCGATTCGCGAGGGGGGGGGGGCCGGGGGGGCAGGGCGGCGGGGGGGGCGGAAAAGAGGGGGGGGGCGGGAAGGAAAAAAGGAAGGAGTAGAAGGGAAGGAAGAGGAAGAGCAAGAGGAGGAGGCGAGGGGGGCGATGACGCGCACATGCCACGCGTTCCGAACGGCCCAACGGGGCCGAAGGCCAGGGCCGACGGCCCTCGCGAGGCCGCGGGAAGAAGGCCATGCTCTAGACGTGGCTTGGAGCCGAGGGCCCATTAAAAAACTACGAACGTCGGAAGGTGGCAAGAGCTGTTCGATGGAGAAGGCGACCCCTCCTTCATGCTGTCACGAGCGTCTGCCCGCGTACAAAAGCGAGCTTGCAGAAGCGCACAGCTACCCCATGCTGGAAATGCAGAGACGAGCTCAGGCGCCCGACTGAACCCAAAACTGAAACGGGGAAAAGACTCCGAGGCAAACTTCCAACCTGGCGTCGAAATCTTTGTCGCCGGTGCATCCGACAAGCCTAGGCCCTCGGCGATTTTCTCAGCAGCATGGCAAGCGCTGCTGCAGACAGAACTGGCTTCTGCTCCTGGTCTTCATCTCGGCCAGAGTGAGATTCGCGTAGATATCAATCGCGCGCTTGCCCTTCTTGATCACGCCCACTTGCGGAAAGGACTACCGATGGGCGCGCGGGCACGGGCTGGGATGCGCCAGCTACAATCATACAGAATTGAGCGCTCTGACTTTTGGTAGCACAAACCCCATAGGCTACCTCACCCCCCCCCCCCCCCCACCCCACCCCACCCCACCCCCCCCCCTCTCCTCCTCCCTCCCCCCCACCCACCCCACCCCTCCTCCTCCTCGCCCCGCCCTGGCCTTTGCGAGGCGCGGCCGTGGCCGCAGCGGTCGCGGCCTTCGCCTTCGCCGTGGGCTTCGGCTTGGCAGTCCGTTCGGGGCCCCCATTGGCCTCGGCCCCCCCTTGCCGCTGGCCTCGGCAGCGTTGGGATCGTAGGAGCTGCGCACCACCTCGGCGGCGTGATTCGTCTTCATCTCGAGCTGCGCGTCCTCGTCGAAGGGTTCCCCGCCTTCGGCCTCGACGGCCCCCTTTCAAAGCTGCAGCGCCATCTGGGCCAGCACCTGATCCAGCGGCTGCAGGGGAAACGGATTGTGAGATCGGGTCTTTTGAATCAAAACACCGCGTGCCATTGTCAATGGCCAGCGGGGCGCCGACGGGCGTCGGCGACTAGGCATGGGGCCTCGCGTCCAGCAGCGCCACGTTGCAGCCATGCCGCTGACGACCTGGGTTGATGCCGAACTGCCGGCGCATCTGACGCATCCGCTGATGCCGCTGCATCTGCCCCACCATGTCGAAGCCTGGCGGGGCCGCCGTGGCACTGGACTGCGTCGGCGCCGAACCCGACGAGGACTCCCCGAGCGAAAGTCGCGCGCCCCTGCAGCCCGCTGTCTCAGCTAGCTGCTCGCAAGACGCCTCGTCGAAGTCCGATGGCGGGCACGTCGGCAGCTCCTCGCCGCAAGCGTACGCCAGGACGTCCTTGGCCCAGTCCGACGGGGGAATGCGCTCGAACGGCCAGGGCTTGCCCGCGTCGAGCCGCTCGATGCTCGCACGCAGCTGCTTCGTCTAGGCCAGAAATGCATGCGCCGTCACCGACGCAAACCTCGACGTCGGGTCACATCGCACACGCCAAAGCTACCGCCCTGGCTTGCGCCTTCCGGCCAGGGCAAGCCACCCCGAGCTCGAGCTGGAGCTCGGCCGAGAACGACAGGGGCGCGCCCTGAAACGACGCCCACTCCCCAGCCAAGAAGTAATCGTGCAAGCCTTTGAACCACTGCTGAGCACGCGGCTGGAGGTCGCGCTGGTCGCAAGCTGCGTTGGACAGCGCAGCGGCAATGAGGGCCTCATCGTCGCCGAACCAAGGCCCAATGGCAACCTCTTTTGTCTCTGTCGCGGCGGCGCCCAGCGCGACGCCCCTGGCGCCCTCGATGGCGCGCGCAAGGGCGTGGGCTTGAGAGCAGAGCAGCTGCCCCTTGCTCAAGCCCGCGCTCGACTGAGCCAGTGCGAACTGGACCCAGCTGCGGGCCATGCCCGCCAGGGTCTCGGCCGCGCCCGCGATGGGAACTGACCGAGTGGATAGCCGAACTAAGGGTGCCGAGGCCACGCGGGCCTCCAAAGGGGGTCGACCAAAAAGGCGACTTACTGCACCAGCGGAGGTGGAGGAGAAGGAGGAGGAGGAGGAGGAGGAGGAGGAGGAGGAGGAGGAGGACAAGACGGGGCACTGAGAAGCGAGGAGCGCGCGGCACTACGCGCGGACGAGGGCGGGGCGTGAACAGGACGCGAAGAGAGGGGGGGCGGGGAACAAGGACTATGACAGTGAGACGACGCAGCTGCACAGACAGCTCGCACACGCTGCTTCAGACATCTCGGGCAGTGAGTTGCTGTCACATACACCCGGCGCGATGCCGCGACAGACGGCCCGACCATGCGGCGCGGCACCTCTTCAAAGCACGGCACATCACATGGCAATCATCGAATTCTAAGTTGCGCACAATGGTGTATGCATATGTGATATATATATATATATATAATATATATATATATTATATATATATATTGATATATATATCCGCCGATCCGGCGCGTGAGTTTCTGAAAGCGTGGACTCGAGCTCGCTCAAGCTTCGCTCTGCGGGGGGGGGGGGGGGGGGTGCGTTATTTCCGATGGTATTTCCGACTTTTTTCCGTGCGCGGGGGCATTCCCGACGTCATTTCCTGCGTTGTTCGGTGCCTGGGGACAGGGGGGCATAGAAAACTCTACTTCCGGAGCCCCGACCGCCCAAGACAGCCCAAGAGGGCGCCAAGAGAAGCCCCAGAGGCCCCCCAGACAATGCAAGAGGGCCTCGAATCGCCGCAACATCGCTCGCACCCTGGAACCGCCCGAGACGCCCCGAAGACAACTCCAGAAACCTCGAAGACGCCCCCAGGATCCCTCGCGACACTTCCCAAGAATGCCCGGAGACTAACAAATCTACCCATTCCATTGTGAAAACGTATATGTTCGGCAGATTCGTTTCTTGGGCCTTCACAGTGTCCAAGACGGCCCCAGAGCTCCCTAGGACGCGCCAACAAGCCCCCAAGAGGTCCCCAAGACGGCCCCCGAAGGGCCCAAGACGGCCCACGAGCGCCACAAGACGACCCAAGTCCAGAGCCCAGACCGCACAAGACGGCCCAAGAAAAAGCCAAGAGAGGCCCAAGAGGCCCCCTAGACTCTAGATGGTCCAGGAAGGCCCCGACTCGCCGAAACATCGCTCCAAGCCGCCCAAGATGCCCCCAAGACGGCTCCAGAAGCCTCCAAGACGTCTCAAGGATCCCCATCATCATCTCGCTCTCTCCCCCCCCGGATCGGCGGCACTGGCCGGAGGCCAGCCCAGTATATGCATATATATATGTACACACACACGCGCAGCACGGCACTGCTCACGCACAAGAGACAGAACCCGAAATCACCTCTAGGAGTTCCAATCCCCCAACAGGCGTTGGAACTCAAGTCGCAACGCCTGCTCGGGGGATGGAACTCGAGTCCCGCCGCCTGCTCAGGGGTTGGAACTCGCCAGCTGGGAGTTCCAACGCCTGGTGGGGGTGTGGAACTCGAGTTCCAACACCTGGTGCGAGATTGAAATTTTTGGGCTTGTATCCGAGCCACTTTGTGAGAGTGTGATTCACTCTCGCGCGAACCAACCCACATCTAGCATCCACTTGGGGTAAGTGTTGAGAAATCAGGGTGTACTCGTTGATACGGGGGTATAGCTATCAAAATATTATGCAACACATTTCTGGCCTGTTGAGATCAGAAGAAATCGATGGTGAGTGATGCTAGCAGCTGACGCGAGCCCTTCTCACGCGGGTCAGCAATCATGCGCGCGCGCAATTTGCCACCGACTGAGGTTTGCCCGCGCGCGCCACGCGCACTCAAGTTGGCCGAATGGCAAGGCGCGTGATCCACATGGGGCGCGAGTCCAGGACCACATACTCAGCGAACGCCACGATGCGACCTTGTCTCGCGTCTGTGTACACGCGAGCACTCGACGCTGCCTACTCGCGCCGCGCTCAGTCCGAGACGTTTCCGCCTGCGGCATAAGTCAAAATAGATATGGGGAGATACTTCAAGGTCGAATGGGCGGGGCGAGCGCGGGCGAGAATGCGAGGGCCCGGGATGGAGGGCGAGGGTGGCGAGGGGGCCCGCTGGTAAGAATGCGCCCGCCTTGGTGGCCCACTTCTTTATCCCCCGGCAAAAGAAATTCACCCTGATAGCAAACCTGCCTGACAACCACTTGACGTTGGCCTCTGTGAGCTCTGGCTTAAAACGTTGAGGGCCCAGGGTCCACGGTCTCTGATTCGGGCTTGCGCCTCAGGAGCTCAGCGTTGACATCTGCCAGCTCGATTGCCAGCGTAGATCGATGGTGAGAAGCAGTGAGCACAATGATCTTGCGACGCGCGCCAGCACTGCAGAACACGTCGAGCTCGACGAAACCTAGCTAGGACACACTCGACGGCACTGCAAGCTCGCGCCCCCGCCCCTCCCCCCCCCCCCCACGCCCCCGGTAATCATTGCCTCTTCATCGGCCTTCTGCAATTCCAACTTCTCCTCCTCCGGTTCCTCTGATATAGCTAACCCCATCTCTCCTCTTCTCATCTTGACCCCCCCCCCCCCCGTGATCCTGCAATGTCATTGATCATGTCTTTCTTAGACCTCGCGGGGAGGGGGGCGCCCTGGGCGCCCCCCCTCGGCGAAGTAATCGTCCACATCGATGCTGGTGTCTTTCATCAGTGTCTCGCGCGCGACGGCCCTGACCTTCCGAATGTGTTCGAGCACCGCAAAGCTACCCTCTACCAAGCGCTGCAAAAATGAACGTCGGAGCCGTCGCATGTTACCCATTTTTCGCTGAGTCATTCTCGGCTTTCTCGGCTTTCACCGCCCGGCAGTCGCGAGCCGCAGGGGTCGGAGACGCCGAAAGACACGCGAATCCCCCGCAGATCGGCACGGCCATCGGGCCTACAGGCTGCGCGGAGCGAGCGCGCGAGAGGCGCGCGATATCGCCCCGGCAGCACGCTCGCACTTGCACCGCAAATGGCAGCAGCCATGCGCACGCGAAAAGTCATCCTGGCTGACCCCAAGAGGGCCGATGGCCCAGGGCCTTCTGGAGAAAAAACTAGAGCATATACGGAGCTACTATGGAGCCTCCGAAGGGCCTCTCAGGATCCGCGAGGTTCATCTGAAGAGATTCTCAGGAGCCTCTAAGGAGCCCCTGCGGAACCTCTACGGGGCTGAGCCCCCGGAGCCTCCATGGAACCTTTGGGCAGCCTCCGACGATATTAGGGAATCTCTTAAGCGCCTCTATTTACACCCAATTAAGCTCTGTCAAATACATTACCCCAGAACGGTCCACGAGCCATGTCCCTCTCTCCCTCGCCCTTGCCACCCTGCCCACTGTTCTGATTTCCCCCCGCCCCTGTCGCCCCCGTGAGTTTCATTGTCCTGCTGGTAGCGGGGGTTCAAGTCTGCTCGACGCCCGCGAAAGCGTCGCCCGGCGTCCGGAACTGATCGCGCAGGGCGCAAGCGAGGGCTGCAGCGGCAGCGAAAACGGCACGCGCAACACGAGGCCGGGGCTCGACGGGGCCGGGCCCCCCAAGCCCCAGAGGCCGGGCCCCCCAAGCACCAGAGCACCCGTCGAGCAACATTGCGCCATGTGCAAAAAGCTCGGGCCTTGCACCTCAGCCAAAAAACACAATCGCATAATCATTGCATAGCAATGCGAGTGCGAAGTGATGCCAGGGAGTCCAACATCTCAACCAACCTTTCAATCGCGCGACCACCTCGCCCTGGCAAAGGGCGCGCGCGCGCTGTGCGCGGCAGGCGCACAACCTATCGAGCGACGGAGCGATGCTCCGCACCGAAGTGGCAACTAGTTCTACTTGGCCTTCCTGGCATTCCCTGAACTCGGCTCGGCCTGCCTGCGTCTCTTCGGGCCGGCCTTCTCAGGCGTTGGCTTACCTTGGCGGGTCGGGGCGGCGCAGCGCAGCGCCGCCCGATATCTTCCCCGGATTCCACGGGGCGGGGGTGACTACAGCGGTCTTAGTGGTGGCATGTGACAACTTCTCGCCATTGCAAAAATTCTCGATCTTGAATTTGCAAGGCTGGAAATCCCCGACCTCGCCATCCCCGGCATCTGGGATGCCCCAATAAGGAACGACGAACGAATTCTCATCCCTCTCCGTCTTGGCCTGATCCCTGGGGCGCGCCATCAGCTGGCGTCGGCTGCGGCAGAACCGAGCGGGGCATAATGTAAACCACGTAACCAAGTGGGGCCCCGAATCCACCCACCACCAAGGCGCCCTGGGGGGCCTCGGCAGCGGCGCCGACACTCGGGGGCAACTGCGCGATGACGAGCTCGCCCGCGTCGCACGACCGACGGGCAACAACCTCCAGGATCGCAGGGTTCCCTCTAGCTGCGTGCGCAATTTTGAGATTCACGACATTATCACACGCACTGCGCGCCCCACAAAAACCCTGCCTCGCCCTGGCCCTCAACCGCCCCAATCAAATGTCTTGGTCATCCTGCGCGCAGCGCTCTCGCCCGCGGCCCAGCCCCTTGCCCCTTTTCCTCATATTATATCATATATAAATGTGTATTTATACACACATTAAAAACAAAAAGCTAACGCGACAACGTTATATTCGCACCACCTCAGCACGAGCACGGCCCCTAATGGAGCAGCACCCGCCCCATGCATTTTCGCACCCCCCCCCTCCCCCATCCCAGCCCATTCCGCCCCCCTCTTGCTCATCTCCCCTCCGCTTCCCCCTCCGACCCCCCCCCTCCGAACCCCCGTGCCCGCCGACCCTCTTTCCGAGTCGCCCTGGGAGCGGCGGCGGCCCAGCGCCGAACTGGCCGTCGGATCGACGATGACGCTGACGCACTCGGTCTTCACTGCCGCCTGGCCGCGGCCGGCAAGGCGGGGGGGCGCGGCCAGATTGGCCGTGCATGTATTAAGGATATTGTAAAATGCCCGTCTCGCCTTAGCCTCCTCTGTCTATCCCCCCCCCTCGGTTTGCGGCTAGGTGCGCGCGAGGAAAAACAACAGAAACGAAGCATGCGGCCTTCCGGTCGTCGACCGGCGCGCCAGCCGACAGCTCGACCTCCTCGAAGATCTCCACCTCTTTATTGACGCCCTGTGCGTTGCCATCGGCCTCGTCGGCTGCGCCGCCAATGCCGTCCTTGCGCGCGTCCTCGAACAGCCCCCGCAACGCGCGCCCCTGGCCGGTCGGCTCGAGCATCCTGCACCGCACGTTGTTGTCATCCGCCCACTCGGGCTCGACGATGCTACCGACCTTGCGCCCGAGGGCGGCGAGGTGCTCCAGGCTGACGCCACCGCCCCCGCTGAAGTCCACCGCGGCGGCGCCGACGCGCCCGGGTGCCTTTGGAGAAGAAATCGACCTCTTCAGCACGGGCGCGAGAGGCGCGGGCGCAGCTCCGCTCTCTGGACACGCCGCGAAGATGTCATCCGAGAATTGCAGCGCCACCTCGTCCAAAGAGTTGAACGCGCGTCTCTGCCTGCAATTTTTGTTAATCCGGAACATCACCGACCTTACCTCCATGTCTCCCAGGGCCCTCGCCACGGCAACGGCGGCGATGCCCTGGCACAGCTCGTCGCGCCTTGGATCCCCCAGTCGCGCGAACTTCAGCGCCTGCCCCCTGTGCTCGGTCGAAACGCTTCCAGCATCTGTCGAGCGCAACAACTTGAGCACTCCGGCGACTGCATGCGCATCAGGACTTATCACGCACGCCTCGGGCATAGCGATGATGAGCTCGAGCCCGCGGCCGAAATCGAAGGACGCCAGTGCCCTGAACGCGGCGCCGGACACCACCACGCGATACCTCAATGTCGTGGACACGCGCCCAGGTTCTTCAAGTAGCACGCGTCGGACCCGCCTGACCTTTTCTTGACGGGCTCGACAAGTTCGGCCACCTTGCCTTTCAAGTAAGGTTTCGGGCCTCCCGTGCTCTTGATCACGCTGCACCACTTGCGGCCATTGTGCACCTTGTAGTTCTGGACGCCCCTATTGTGGATCTGCATGAGGCTCTGAACTGCGGTTCGGAGCCTCTCCGTTCCGCGGCCGCTGTTGAGGGCCTTCTGCATGTGCGCAGGGAGACCTGGCACTGCCTCCTCGACCTGTCAACTCAACACAAACCGCTCCAATCCCTGTTCGGCGGCCTGGGCGTCGGGCGGATCTACAGCACTGACCTGAAGCCAAAAAACTTTCCATCTTCCGAACGCTACTACCCCCGCGCACCCAAACCCAGAATAACCGACAAATGATTCTCAATCCCAACTCGCAGGGAGCACGGCGGCACGACGTTGGGAGGTTCGGAGCCAACGGACCTTCTCCTCGGAAAACTTGCCACCCTCGACATAGTCCTCCTGCAGGAACGTGTCATAGTCGCACAAGATTGCCCCCCAGGGAGCTGCTGGTGCGGGACGATGACACGCTGAAGCCACGAACGTCCAACTCGCTGATGGGCGGAATCAGGCTGTCTGCCTCGGAAACCAGCTTGCGGTTGAACTGCAGCTGGGTTTCTTTACTGTTCAGGCTTATCTCGAAGCAGCACGCCTGCTTCGTCTCGGCAGTGACGATTGACGAAACCCTGGCTTATGATGCGTTGCAGCAGCGCGCGGACGCCCACAGGGCCCAGCCCTCGTCGATCTCGGTTCTCGCTGTGAGTGCTGACGCTCACTGTTTCCATCTTAATATAACAAGCCAGGTTGTGCTGCAACAGCGTCCTCTGATCAGCTCGTGTTTCGCATTCATCCTCGAACCCACGTCACCGTCGTCCGCGCCCTTCGCGATGAGGCCCTGCAGCATCGGCGTCGCCAGCGCCAGCGCCTGCTCCATCTCGGACAGACAGTGCGATTTCCAAAACAATAAAAGCGTGCAATAATAATAATACAAATACTAACGACAGAAAAACTCACCACAATTTCGAATGATGGTGGCGACGTGGCGACCCCGAGAAATAACGCGCCCCTCTCCTTCCTCCTTCTCCCCCCTCTCATTTGCGTTCCAAATTCCGCTTATTTGTTTCTCTTTTTTTTTTGTTCTCTCTCTCTCTCTCTCTCTCTCTCCCCCTGCGAGTCGAGGGCCCGACGTCTGCATCTCCAAGACAGGAATCCTCGAGAGGGGGCCCGTGGGATCGACTTTTGGCGCTGTTCAGGGGCACCCCACGGAATCCTGAGGCGCCCCTAACAAAGGGTATCCTTGATAATCTTCCAGAAAGGCCCCTAAGAATCCACGCGCCAACCTAACGGAACCCAGCGTGCCGGCCCAGCCCTGGCCGATCCGGCGCTGGACCCGCCGGGATCCGACCGGCAGAACTCCACATTCAGGATGTCCTAAGGATTCCAACGGATTCCTTAACAAGATTCCCTAGGATTCCCTTCGGAATCGTCCGGATTCCCAACAATTCCCGCAAGTTTCCTTGAGATTCCCCGCGGATTCCTTCGCGCATCCTGCCCCGAGTCCAGGGTCCTGTCGAAAGGATTCGCTCGAGAATCTTAAAATTTCAAACAGATAGGGATTCTCATGATTTCCTTCGGGTTTCTTAGGATGTCCTACAGATTCCTAAGGATTCCTCGAGACCCAAGATTCCCTAGTAGGGAATCCTCGGGAATCCCAAAAAAGTCCCGGCCACTACTATTGGGCGCGCGGCATTGGGGACTCTGAATTTTAATCTTTTGCGATAGAATAATCGCCATGTTTGCCTGGAAACAAATAAAGTGCATTATGATTGAAGGCAATTTGAAAATAACGCGCGTTGTTCAGGGCTTCCCAAAAGAATTTGTGCGTATGTATGTATGTGAGAACGTATGATGTATGTATGTCTGTATGATACAGGTGTACGTATATGTGTAGACGTGCTGGTTAACTTTATGTTTGGATGTGTATCCGGGCAGGGTCGCCCACCATGGAGCCCACGCATTACCATCATCATCGCGCCCTACACACCGCGACGGGACTACTCGCAGCGGCTCCTCGCCTGCGAAGCCGTTGTTCTTCAGCGCCCCTCTACTTCTTTACACTATTGTCCCATTCTCGTTTGCTGGTCTTCTCTGGGTTCCTGGGGTCTGGTGTGCCGGGCCTGGCGAAATGCTTCGCCGCATCGATGTAGTCGCAGCCCCTTTTCACGAATCAAATGCACCCTTCGCGGCGCTGATAGCGGCGCTCCCACGCGTCCAAAGGGATGCTCGCGTCATGATCACGCACATATGCTTGCGAATGCATGGTCAGATCCACCACCACGCCGTCATGATTCTCGCCTCCTTCTTCATGATGATTATCCGCCTCCTCGTCGCTCCTGCGCACACGACTGCGCCCGCGCTCCCACCCAGCGGGTGAACCAACGCCAGAAGCACCCCACGACTGGTGCCTTGGGCGGCCAGGCGGGCTTGGACGACAAAAAAAAACCATGTACAAAGAGGCGGCGCGCCCATGCGGCAGCCCCACGCGGATGCGACTTGAGCCACTGAGGCCTTTGGCGTCGGAGGCGCTTGGCCCGCGCAGCCGCCCATGGCCCCGCGTCGCCTCACCTATATACATGTATATACACATAAAAATACATGTGCATGTATACGTATGTGTGTACGTATGAGTACATGGACGTGAGGAGCACACCCCCTTGGGAAGGCGTATGCCCGTGACAATACATGGGTGCCATGGGCAGAGGATGATGATAATGAGCGAATATGTATATAGGTGCCATGTGCTATGTGTAAGGCGTGATGAAGATGGTAACGCATGGGCGCCATGGTGGGCGACCTGCCCAAATACACATGCAAACAAGCGTGATACCAGCACATCTACATACTTACGTAAACATGTACATTGACATATCATGCATACACGCATGCGTCATACGTACTCACACACATACATATGCACACGTACCATAATTGGGAAGCCGGGAACAACGCATCTTCACTTCAAAATCCGATCCATCACCGTTGAATACTGTTTACCAGCTTCCAGGCTAACATGGCGACTATTCGATTGCAAAAACTAAAAATACAGAATTCCCTACGCCGCACGGTCAGCAGTAGTGGCCGCCCATGGCACCCGCCAAAACCTTTTAGGATTACTGGGGATTCCTGAGGGAATTCTGGGTCTTAAAGAATATTTGTTTAACAAATCTTCAGGAATCCATTTGGAATCAGGAGGACTCCCTATCCGAACCACTAAGATTCCTTAGGGGATCCCTCGGGCCCGACCCTGGACGTAGGACCGAATCCGACGAAGGAATCCCTAAGGAATCTCCAAGAAACCTAGGAATCCATAGGATTTAGCAATCCCAGGGAATCTCTTTATTAAGGAATCCGTCGGAATCCTAAAGAAATCCGAGAGAATCCCCAGGTAATCCTGCGGGTCTGGTCCCGGCCGGTCCGGCGCCGGACCGGCCAGGACCAGACAGGACAACGCTGGGTTCCGTTAGGGCGGCGTGTGGGTTCCTCGGGATCCCCAGAAGATTCCCTCCTATTAGGATTCCCTCCTCCTCCTCAGAAAACCGCTTGGTTTCCCTAGGACTCCCTCGGGTTTCTGCCTCCTCCTTGAGATCCCCTAGGGGTTCCTTCCAGACCGGACCGGGCCCAGGACCACCCCCCAGGACCAGATCCTCCAAGGGAATCCCCAAGAAATTCTGGATTTCAGATCCACAGGATTCCCCAGGGATTCCTTAGGGTTTCGTAGTAATTGGGATTCCTCGGGATTCCTGAATAAGAAAATTCCCTTGGACCGCCGGCCCAACGGGCCAGAGGCGTGCTAAGATCTCCGGTAACTGCTAAACAATATTTCTGGTTCGCGCGCGCGGGGCGGCCCCTGGGGATCCCTGGATCAAAAGTACCCCGGGAGGAGCCCGGGACACGCCCGGGACACGCCCGAGACACGCCCGGGACACTCCCCCAGATCCTCCAGGATCGCCCCAAGAGGGCCCAAAGAGGCCCCCAACACAATCCAAGAGAGGTCCGAGACGCCCGAAGATCGCTCCACGGCGCCCAAGATGGCCTCCAGACGGCCCAAGACGTCTCCAAGATGACCCAACAAGCCTCCAAGATGCCCCAAGAGACCTCCAGGAGCACTCCCAAGAGGGCCCCAAGAGGCAAAAATCATTTTTTTTCCCAGGTTTTGGACAGATTTGGGCGTTTCAACCTTTTCGGTTCCCCGACGCCCCTAAACGGCTCAAGAGGCCTCCAAGATCGCCCCAAGAGGGCCCAAGAGGCCCTCAAGAGGGCCCCAAGACGGCCCAAGACGGCTCCAAGACGGCCCCAGAGGCCTCCAAGACGGCCCAAGAGGGCCCCAAGAACGCCCCCAACGAGGTCCGAGACGCCCAAAGATCGCTCCACGACGCCCAAGATGGCCTCTGGACGGCCCAAGACGTCTCCAAGATGGCCCAAGACGCCTCCAAGATGCCCCAAGAGGCCTCCAAGAGAACTCCCAAGAGGGCCCCAAGAGGCAAAAACTGTGCTTTTCCTTTGGTTTTGGACAGATTTGGGCGTTTTAACCTTTTCGGTTCCCCGACGCCCCTAAACGGCTCAAGAGGCCTCCAAGATCGCCCCAAGAGGGCCCAAGAGGCCCCCAAGAGGGCCCCAAGACGGCCCAAGACGGCTCCAAGACGGCCCCAGAGGCCTCCAAGACGGCCCAAGAGGGCCCCAAGAACGCCCCCAACACGGTCCAAGAGAGGTCCGAGACGCCCGAAGATCGCTCCACGACGCCCAAGATGGCCTCCAGACGGCCCAAGACGTCTCCAAGATGACCCAGGAAGCCTCCAAGATCCCCAGGAGGTCTCCAAGTGCATTCCCAAGAGGGCCCCAAGAGGCAAACAAACAATGCTTTTCCATAGGTTTTGGACAGATTTGGGCGTTTCAACCTTTTCGGTTCCCCGACGCCCCTAAACGGCTCAAGAAGCCTCCAAGATCGCCCCAAAAGGGCCCAAGAGGCCCCCAAGAGGGCCCCAAGATGGCCCAGGACGGCTCCAAGAGGGCCCCAAAGGCCTCCAAGACGGCCCAAGAGGGCCCCAAGAACGCTTCAAGAACGCCCCAAGAGGGGGTTCACGAAACAGAATTTCGAGCTCTCGGCCCTTAGAGGCCCCCGGGAGGCCCCAAGACGCCCCCAAAGGCCTCAAGAGGCGGTCAAGAGGCCCTCAAGAGGCCTCAAGAGGCCTCCAAAAGGCCCTCTGGAGGCCTCCAAAAAACCCTCAGGAGGCCCCCAGGACGCCTCCAAGACTCCAGCCAGACGCGACTTGGGAAACGCGGGTCGGGTGGTCCTCCTCCCCCGCGTTCGGCCTCCAGCCTCGAGCCTCGACCCTCCACGACGACGACGACGACGCCGGCGGGCGGCGGCGGCGGGCGGCGGCGGCGGCGACGACGACGACGACAAAGGCGCTCCTCATCGCTCCTCATCCCCCTCCTCCTTCCTCCTCCTCCTCCTCCTCCTCTTCCTCCTCCTCCTCCTCCTCTTCCTCCTCCTCCTCCTCGTCGTCCTCCTCCTCCTCCTCCTCCTCCTCCTCCTCCTCTTCCTCCTCCTCCTCCTCCTCCTCCTCCTCCTCCTCGTCCTCCTCCTCCTCCTCCTCCTCCTCCTCCTCCTCCGGTCCAATAAGAAAAGAGATGGTAAGAGAAACGCCACAAGAAAGTGTTCCTTCACGCCCGTGTCCGCAACGCCAGAGGACATCAGGACGATAACGGAGCCAGCGTTAGCATTCAAAGCCCGCCACCCTCCGACACGAGGGTTCCCCTATCGCATAAGATGTCTCTTCCCCCCGGCTCGAACGGCCCCACAGCGGGATACCACGGGTAACACGCCCCCACGATGGCACCAAAGCCGTCAAAAAACTGCAAACACCTAGAAGCCCCATGAAAAAACATTAACAAATTTATCGACAACTACACAGCTCCCGACGCCGCAGCTCCACACTGCAAACGACCACTCGGACAGGCGACCACGGTGCGACATTATGGGCCGGCGGAATGAGCGAAACGATTAAATAAGAAAGCGCTTTGGACCCCGGAAGAAAAAAGAATTCCCCAAAGCTTGTGATACTCACTATGGATTCCTTCGGATCCGTCCTAGGTTCTCCAGGGCGGCCCACGGCTCTTCCAATTCCAAAACCATTTTCGGCACAGGATTCGAGCGAGTCCAGTACCTCCTATTTTCGCCACGATGGGCGTCTTCTAGCTTCGCGGGGCTGCTGGCTGCGTGGCACCCAATGACCGGAAGAATATTCCCGAGCCTCTCGAAAGAGGGGGGGGTGGGCTGCCGCACTTCAGGTTTGGAGGGAG